>REGL01000665.1:129204-145177 GCA_004194395.1 Aurelia aurita complex sp. Pacific | reverse complement strand
CATCACAGTCAATCCGAAGAGA
Organism: Aurelia aurita complex sp. Pacific; assembly: GCA_004194395.1. NCBI lineage: Eukaryota > Metazoa > Cnidaria > Scyphozoa > Semaeostomeae > Ulmaridae > Aurelia > Aurelia aurita complex sp. Pacific. The sequence continues at coordinate 145,155 of REGL01000665.1, read as the reverse complement.
GCGTAATCCCCCGAAACTTCCCTTTTATCGTTAGATGCTTGGCAGGCGAAAGCCTTTTATATTTGAAGGAAGTTTATGAATAAATAAATGAATAAATAAATAAATAGATAAATAAATAAATAAATAAATAAATAAATAAATAAACGAATAAACGAATAAATATGCTTTTCAGCGAAACACGACATATTCTTTAAAGTCGCCATCTGTATCACCATTGTCTATTGCAGATTAAAACTGGATAGTATAGCAATTGAAGTTCAGAGATAGCAAATAGTACGCGAAATTCGAAATCCACAGAAGCTAGAATTGCCCTGATAAAAAGTATTAATAGCCGAATTCCGTGCTAAAGTTAGGAAATTACGAGGTTCCTTGTCAGAAGATAAAATATACTGATGTCCATTATATTTGCACATTCGTTTTGAAAACAATAAAAAGATCTCGATGAAATTTGAACAGCTGAGCATGGTTGTTAGAACAGCTTTCGTTGCTAAAGACGGTTTGTAAACAACGGACATCGTATTTCAACAAATAAAACAATGATTTGTTTGTTGAAATGAGAAGTTCGGTGAAAATTCTCTGATGAGTAGCTCTGTGGGCTAAAACTTCAGTTCTGAAAGACCCTTGAAATAAGAGAGAACAAGTGAGGAAGAGAACAGTTTTGCAGATAGATATGAAGGTATTTAAAATACAAATATTTTCACAGGGTAAGACCAAGAAATTATAGCCAATTGCAAGAACATGAATGTATTAGCCCAATTCAAGGATACTTTGACTCGCATTATAAGAACAAACGCTAACTTTTGGATGTGAACATTATTTAATTAAAATCAGCCATGCAATTTATGACGTATTGATGTTTTTGCTTTAAAGCTCCTTTCTAAGCCTGAAAAATGGGAGTTTTCAGCCTGGGCTGAAACTTCAGCCACTTCAGCATAGAGAACCGCTTCGTTCAAGGAAATTACTATTAGCCATCGTAGTATACTACTGTACTTTTTGGATAGTTCCACGTTCATGCGCATGCGCAGTAGCAATTTATCAGGGTCTAATTTTGTCTCAAATGGTTTAGTTATTTCAATTACTTCATTCTGATTCTCGCTTGCGTTGAATATCGTGAAATTTACTGTCAAAAAGCCCGTTTATTGGATTTTCTACCAGTGAATTAACGCCAAAAAGGAGTCCATCTTTCGATTTTGTATTTATTCATGTATGCATTATGTATGTATGTATGTGAGAATGTATGTATGTAAAATTTGCAGTCCAAATTAATATTAAGTGCATTATAAAATATTAGGAAGGGAAAAAGAGATATATAATTACATGTGTAGGGGAGACCGGGGACAATTGTAACACGGGGCAATTGTAACACTGGCTCTCGTGCCCAGCAGAAAAGTGCAATAAATCTGATTTTTGCACAGAACATGCTCATTCTAACCCTCTACATATGACTTGAGATATAGGAATATTCATCCAAGTTTAAAAAATTATCGGGGGAAAAACATGTTTTTGAGCACAAAAATAAAAACGTACTTCCAATGTAAATTTTTGTCTGAGAGATTTTGCTCTTGAGTAAAAAAGTTCATTTTCACATGACAGCTATGACATCTATTTAGGATCACAGCTACGTTAAAAGTTTCAAGCTCCACAGCTTATGAGATGTGAAAATGGGGTATAATGAAAGCTGACCAGGTCAGGGGCAATTGTAACACGCTGTTACAATTGGCCCGGCGTAAGCTGACCGATGGCTTGGTCTTGATTCAATTTCTATTCGAGGCGAACAGCATGCATCCATGCAGTATTATAGAGTTGAATTTTTGAAACGTTTAAACAATAATTCCTTTGATATAAAATACTTTTTCTCGCAATTGATTCACTTGTTCAATTGATTCATTGAGCTTTATAACAAAGAAAGAACAAGTCTGGATATCTGAAATAAGCAAGCTTTCCAACATATAGTGCACATTTTCTCAACCTCAGGGGAGGGATGATGAATTGGAATGTTTCACATCAAAGATCTTTTGTATTTTCATTTATCTTGAACATGGTTCGAAGCAGAAAATGGACAACAAACCGAGGAGAAAAAATCTGCATTTACTGCCAGAGGCAGCAGGATGCGTTTTAAATCAGGCAAAATCCGTACAATGAATTGCCAAAGAGATAAATTTATGTCACGTAACCCTGTCAAGATATTGCAATAAATTAAGAAATATAGAAGCTCCAAAAGCGGGCTACAATCCCCACACAAGGGTATTTTCAAAGGATCAAGAAAAGGCTTTGGGCCAATAAACACTTCTTTCCCTATATTAGCTTCAAAATCTCTGGTCTCACTACAGATGAAGAGAAGAGTGGATACCTAGCATCCATATGTTCTGCGTAAGGAAACAAAAATAGCCGGTGAATGATTCTCTGTACTGATTTTAAAGATGTGTTACAATTGCCCCGACCATGTGTTACAATCGCCCCGTGTTACGGGGCAATTGTAACACTTGACCGCTGGTTTTAAAACTTTCACGATGACACGAAATTTGGTTCTGCATGAATGAAACTTAGTTCTATCTCATTCCAACAGATGCAAGTATAATATTATCTACCCCCAAGAACGCTATTGAGCATTATTTAGACGTTACGGCTGATTTTCCAAAAAGTGTTACAATTGTCCCCGGTCTCCCCTACTATATACAGATATAAATGTTATATAATCTAATAAGAAAGCACCCCAAGACTAAAATGGCATGGATAGAAATATGGTCAGTGTGACCTTGTTTCCATAATGGTCCCTCCAGAGGTGTCATTGAAAAAAACATTTTCAGTTTTTGTGTCAAACATTTGTAGCTTTTGGAATTTTAGTGATATACATAGGGGCTGTTTTCTTTATTTTGCAAGTCTTTAAAGAATTTGTCCTTGATCTTATGTTTAAAACCGTTAACATTCTTGTCAGATTTTAGGTCAGAGTGTAGACTGTTCCAGATTGTAGGTCCCAGGAAATATATAAAAAAAAAAAAAAAAAGGAGAGACCACTTTGCCCTGTGTTATTCTTTCGAAAAGGTTGATTCAAATTGTTTTTAGATCTTTGTGTGATTCGGCTCTGCTGGCCAACTGGAAAGAGTATCTCCGACATAGAAGAAGGGGCTGAGTTACCAAAAAATTTGGAAACGTTCGTGGCAATACATTGTTAAAATCTCTCTTTAGTGGGGAGCCAATTTATATCTTTACATTCATTGATTCCTATATGTGCTCTATTATTTAGATTCAAACAGAACCTGATACATTTATTTTGAGCAGTTTGAATTGTTTTGGTTAACCTTTTATTAATCAATGGAAACCAAGCACTGCCTGCATAGTCAAAGTGGGGCTGGATTAGTGCATTTGCTAGTATTAACCTACAAAGAGAGCCCAGGGGGGCTACTTCCCTTAAATTTGTACAGAGGTGTGCTCCGGAAATTTTTTTTACCCTGCTCCAGAATTTCTCGCTAAAAATGATAACCTGTTCTAGAAAAAATTGGTGAAAAGTAAACTCCAAAACATAAAATTTGACCGAAAAACGACCCGATCTAACAGAATATTCTCTTTTGGCATGTTTTGACAACCTGCTCTAGAATAATTGCCTCATTTTGATTCCCTGTGCTAGAAAAAAGTGATGAAAACAATACCCCTAAAAAAGGCACACCCCAGGAAGAGAGAAATCAAGTAAATTTTGCTTTCTATAGAGGAACCTTAGCTTGCCATTGATTTTACCCAGAGCCCTGGTTGCCATTAGTTCACCGGACAGCTTTTCATCAAGAATGAAGCTTAGATACGTCAAGGAGGTGTGTTGTTTGATTTTGATGTAATAGGTCTAAGCAGTCTCACCTCAACTCAGTATCAGTTCACCAAAGAAATTTGCAGTTGTTTATGATAGAGACATATAAAACCAAATGCAGTTTAAATCCATCTTTCATGGAAGATATCTTTGTCGAAAGAACGAACAAGTACAGTCTTAGAAATAACGATGGTCTTCTGGTACCCAGGGCAAATGCATGAAACATCATACGATATGTTGCTCATGAAACCATAAGATATATTGGAAGTTGACTTTGGCAAGCATTACCAAGTGAAACTAAAGAGTCTTCCACCCTAGGAGTCTTAGAGGGTCGCATAAAAAGTTGAGTTACAGACTAATGCAACTGCAGGCTTTGGCTATATTTAGTTTGAATTTTTAATTAGATTTTAGATTTTAGAAATTATGTAAAATAGGCTTTCTTTGTGCATAATTGGCTTTAATTGGCCATTAAGCTATTATAGTCGCCAACTTGAAATAAATTATATCAAGCAGGTGTGTCTGTTAAGTGGTAATGACGAAAACCAGACTGGGATCGACAAAGAATTTTGTTCTTATCCAGGTATTCCTGTATCTGTTTGTGGACAATGTTTTCAATTACCTCAGAAATCTGCGGCAAACGTGAGATTGGTCTATAATTCTTTTTTTCGTTTTTGCTACCTTTTTTAAAAAGTGATTTTAAGCTAGTTTGCTTGCAATAATCTGGAAAACGTGACAGGGAGATGGAAAGATTGCATAGCTCCGTAATTGGTTTTGCCAAAAATGGTCCACCGTCTTTAAGGAATTTTCCTGCAACGCCATCAAGTCCTGCTGCCTTTTGAGGGATTTACTTGCTCCAACAGTTTTAGAACATTTTCTTCACTTGCATAATGTACACTTTGTATCCAAAATTTACGGGGTGGGTTTGGTGTCTTATTCAACACTTCTTTAGCCAAATTTGAGAAGAAATTTTGAAAATGTTGGAATTTATTTTATCATGAAAACTATGTTTGTCATCTTTTTTAGGCAGATCCTCGAAGGTTTGTCTTGTTTGGAAGGTAGTTCCAGTGATTTGAGGCTTTTCCATAGTTCCTTTGGATTGCCAATATTTTCGTTTGATTTACCAACAACACAATTTTCTCTTTCTTCTTGACGAGAGACAAATCATCGCTGCGAGAACTAGCCTGTTAACCAGACCCAATGTCAAAGGAAATAGTGGTCTGTTCAATACCGCCACAAAGCTTGTTCAAACCTCGTTTGAGAATGGCATTTGCTAATCCACGGCACCACGGCACTACGGCACTACGGCACTACGGCACTACGGCACTACGGCACTACGGCACTACGGCACTACGGCACTACGGCACTACGGCACTACGGCACTGAGTATCTTTATTATTACCCTGGGTACCAGACTCTCTAACGTTAGAGGGGCTGGTACCCAGGGTACTTTATTATTAATTTATAGAATTCTGTTTAAATATCTTCAAGAGCATGGTTTTGGCAATTTTCTGACCTGTAAACGCCAAGGTGTACATCAGCAGTGTACACCAAATCGTGTAACAACAACAACTATAGCTACAGCTGAATACATATTTTTGTCAAAAAATAGTAAAGTAAATACACTTCACATAGGATTTCCTTGGAACTTTTTCTTTGGTTACAAAGCAAAAGTCACTCTATCAAAAGAGCCAATGAAACACTCGAAGTCGAAAGATATTTGTTTTTTTTTCGGATTTTTTTAGGGATCTTTCTTGGGGATCTTTCTTGAAAGTAAAGGTATCCTACTTTAGTTTGTTTTTGCTTCAAATTACTCTCATTTCGGCCGGTTTCAGCAGGTAGTAGTGCCGCAGCACCCCTTCTCCCTGCCCGGCAGGGGAAGGGGGTTGAGGGGGCAAGAGTCCCCTCTTATCAAGGACTCATTATTTTCGAATTCATCAAACCAAATCCATCGAGAAATCATCGGGTGGAGGGCGAGTGTCTCCAGTTTGATTTTGAGTTTAGGTGAAAGAATGGCTTCTTGTATGTTTTAAGTAGGAAAGGGGCTTTGATGGCACTGAGGTATTATCCAATGAACACATTGATGAAAATGTCCTGTTGAGGCTAACTCGTAATGTTCAAGAGACGGAACTCTCCTTCTTGGCTCGTGCTGATATGATCTAAGTTCAGATCTTCTAAAAAATGTACAAATTAACGAAGACTTTTTGCGAGGACTGCAGTCTCACAAGATATTTAATCAGAATTCTATGAAATCGTAAGATCAAAATACTCAGTGCCGTAGTGCCGTAGTGCCGTAGTGCCGTAGTGCCGTAGTGCCGTAGTGCCGTAGTGCCGTAGTGCCGTAGTGCCGTAGTGCCGTAGTGCCGTAGTGCCGTAGTGCCGTAGTGCCGTAGTGCCGTAGTGCCGTAGTGCCGTAGTGCCGTAGTGCCGTAGTGCCGTAGTGCCGTAGTGCCGTAGTGCCGTAGTGCCGTGGTGCCGTGAATTAGCAAATGCCTTTGAGAATTCCTCAGAATGATTTGCTGATTATTTGTAAAGAAACCATTTACCCAGGAAGCTCTTTGAAATTTTTCTGAAACAGAATACTGCAATCTGAATGTGCCCTGATTACTCTTTGTTCCGCCTTGCATAGAAATTTAATCTCTGACATAAGGGTCTAATCATGCAATTGATTAAGCTGTCTCCCTTGCTGCACTAAAATAGTTCGCTCTTTGTTTTTATGATAATGTTTTGAGCTGCGAGATAATTATGTGCATACATTTTCCACAAAACTTGGAAAACAGCCCTCTTGAAATAGAGGCTCTGAACAAACTTTATGGCGGTATTGAACAGACCACTATTTCCTTTGAAATTGGGTCTGGTTAACAGGCTATGCGAGAACGAGCTTTTCTGAAATTGGCATGGTCCATGTGACTTTTTGTCTTCTTAAATTTGGAAAGCAGCTTGTCACGAATCCTGATCCCTTCAAGAACTTCCTGGTCCATCCATTCTTGCGTGTCATGTCTCATTTATGCGAATCTCTTTTATCAAGTTATTTCCCATTTCGATCCAATTTCCAGAAAACCTACGACGCGCCCAAACATCTACCTTCGTTTTTTTGACTTGCCTAATGATGTAGTTAACGAATATGGAGAGTGAATTCGGGCACAACAAATTTCTACGGGATCGATCCTAGAGTATGTAAGGTTTTATAGTTTGATTTGATTAATAGCTTTTAACCCTACCTCACATGGGAGTTATGGAGAAGTCAATACCTGGGGGTTATGATTACTTTTATTATTGGCATCATGGTCATAACAATAAAATAAGGCACTAAACTCAACTTTTTTGTTGCAAAATGAGTAGGATATCATTAAATAAATGCGTGAGCATAATTTGGAAAATATTTCAGATTAATATCTGCAACAGTAAAAAAATATACAGAGTTTGTTGACCGCACAGACACATTGAAAAATTGGCTGCCATGGTAACGGGGCTATATTTAAAATCTGGGAAATTTTCATCGTTCGATACAGTATACATTATAAATGTAAGTCAAAGGATGCGGAATTTTGAGATCCTGCTTTGCATATTTTAGCATTGGCAAGCAAAAGCTTTGTTGTTGGGGGGGGGGGAGGTGAGGTTGAATTAACGCACTTTTTGCATTATAGATTGTAATTAATGCTTTTATCGGACTTGAATGCCGACTTATGCTAAATGCAACCCCTCCTTAACCCTATCCAGACTGGGGGGCTCATTCAGCCCCCCATATACTTTAACAGAGCACTGCTCCAAATTGGTTCAACGAACCAGGAAATGGTTTTTTGACTTTTAGTTTCTATTCTTTTGAAGTGTGATTTTGTGTGAAATATCAAACAAAAATTAAGGTGGGTGGGAGTGACTGTTTTTTTCAGAGTGGTCGGAGCAAACTTTTAGGTAAGCTGCTTATGGATGTAATTCCAGCTCACCTCATAATCCTTTGATAGTATCCTTTGTACTTTCTATACTTATAATACTCAAATAGACATGTATGCATGCTAAAATTCTTTGCAAGACTGCAATTGCTGAATGTGTCTGAGCCACATCGACTTGTCTGTAAATCCTTTCGTTTTCTTTGTGAAGCTGCTGACTTGGGTTCCGTCAATTGGGTAAAAATCATACCTTATCTAATCTCCATGAACATCTTGTGCAGGATAAAAAACTTTGTACTTATGCTCAAATAAAGACAGTTTTCAAATCTGAAACATATTTAGACGCGATAAACTTCTCAAAGTTAAGAATGAGTGCGCACAACCTTGAAATAGAAGCTGGACGGTTTGGAAAAAATATGATACCCAGATCTGATAGGTACTTTAAATACTGCCTTTCATTGGGAATACAAGTTCTTGGAGATGAGGTTCACTTCGTCATGATGTGCCCACAGTTTCAAGAGGACAGGAAATGCCTCGAAACCAAGATAGCCAATGTATACCCGAATGTTAATCAGCTTAGCGCGTGGAATAAATTCATTTGGTTATTTAGCCAAGAGGACAAGCACAGTTTAAATCTGGTAGCAACCTTCCTGTTAAAATTTTCCATGCTGAAATCTGAATCTTGCTTGCAATAAACAAACACCTTATCATTGTTGTAACTGACATCTTTGTTTATCATGACAATTGATACTTTTGTAATTAACTTTATACTCTAGGAACTTAGTTAATCTTATAGTTATGTTATTTTTGAAATCAGGTTAGAGGCTGTCTTGGCCTAGATTCCTTTATTATAAAAAAGACAAAATAATACTTTGTAAGGTCTCTTAACCCTACTCCACCTGGGCTCTTTTGATTCACTCCTCACCTGTAGGGGGGCCATTATGGCCCCCCAAATTATTTCCAAAACCAATAGAGCTATGAAGTTGTAACTTTTTACACAGTATCAACAATCTTTTGTGATTCTAATTAAGTAATGAAAATTTAATTAGTCACGTGACTTGTTGCTAGGCAACTAGATATGTTGTGGCCAGTCTGCAATAAGCTTATGTATGGAAACAACAATAATGTCCTATATTTTAGAGAAAACAAAGTTTGTTCTTATAAACTGTTAAAAATCTTGTACAACATCATATTTTCTCGTAAAACAATATATCAATTTTCAATTTTTCACACACCTTTTTGAACAATGATGTCATAAATATATGTGACGTCATATGTTTAAAAAACTCTAAACATAAATAAAACTTAACAAACTATATGTCTTATGAAAGCCCTTAATGAGAGCAATTCAATGACACTAATTAAAACAAAATCGAACACCGATTGATTAAAATATGAGCAATTTAGTGTATTATTTTGTGACATCTCTCCAAATAAGGGCATTCAGTGGTCACATGACTCATATAATTAAAACGAAATTTGTAGAATCTTGTAGAGCATTTAATTTTAGGAAAAGTCAGTTGGTACCAGCATTCTGTCTCATATCGTCAAAGAGCTGTATATCAATGTTTGGTTGGGGGGCTATAATGGCCCCCCCCCCAGGTGGAATAGGGTTAAAAATTTGTCCAGGAACAATAGACCAATTTTGTGTCACGTGACCTCACCAATGACATCATCTATAAGATAATGGCAACAATTAGTTAGGGGTCTTTCTGCAAGGATATTTCGACCCAAATTTTTTACAGTGGCAATAAATATATTAAAGCTGATCNCATATGTTTAAAAAACTCTAAACATAAATAAAACTTAACAAACTATATGTCTTATGAAAGCCCTTAATGAGAGCAATTCAATGACACTAATTAAAACAAAATCGAACACAGATTGATTAAAATATGAGCAATTTAGTGTATTATTTTGTGACATCTCTCCAAATAAGGGCATTCAGTGGTCACATGACTCATATAATTAAAACGAAATTTGTAGAATCTTGTAGAGCATTTAATTTTAGGAAAAGTCAGTTGGTACCAGCATTCTGTCTCATATCGTCAAAGAGCTGTATATCAATGTTTGGTTGGGGGGCTATAATGGCCCCCCCCCCAGGTGGAATAGGGTTAAAAATTTGTCCAGGAACAATAGACCAATTTTGTGTCACGTGACCTCACCAATGACATCATCTATAAGATAATGGCAACAATTAGTTAGGGGTCTTTCTGCAAGGATATTTCGACCCAAATTTTTTACAGTGGCAATAAATATATTAAAGCTGATCAATAGGGTTGTTTCCACCTAATCTGTGTAATTTTGTTTGAATTTTGTGCACCAGTGGTCGCAAACGGCATAAGATTTCCCCGGGGGTATCCTCACATAGTATAGCCTACGCGTAGACCCATTATCCCAAAGGAGGAAAGGGTCTACGAAAAAAAGAGCAAACGCTTGGTACTGAGGTTTCTAGATTTCTGGAAACTTAATTTATGCAGCCTTTGTTTCAACCATAGAAATATTTCTATTTCTATGGTTTCAATGCGTTTCACAACTAATTTGAAAAGGGGATAAGAATGAGTAATTGGGCGCCCGTAGCAAGCCTTTGCTCTTTGTTTCGTAGACCCTTTCCTCCTTTGGGATAATGGGTCTACGCGTAGGCTAAACATAGTGCTACTAACGATCAGTTTTCATGAATATCTTGAAAATCTGTTTTACAGTGAGAATTGATTGACTTGAAAGTGTCTATTTTGTCAAGATATTATCAAAATTACACCGAATTACTATCCTCAACATCCTATTCCCCCTTCCTCCTTCCTTCTAATTCATTTGCTCCCTACTTAGAAAAAATGCTAATGTCAGCATTTTTGCAATAATCAAAGCAAAAGCTTCAAAAGAAAAATGAAGTATGCAGCGATCACTTATCATTGAAGTAGTTTTCATCGTAATAATGGAGAAATTCTCTATTATGGCTGCATTTGTCATTTTTCACAAAAATAAGATTTTTAATCTCTCTGTCCGCCATCTTGGATTTGCTAAAATAAAATTTTTCACTTTATAAGCATATTTTTACCTTCTAACAATGCTTTGGTTGGCAAAATTTTGTTTCATGAATCAACCTTAGAAGATTATGAAGATATAAAAAAAGGTGATTTTTCATTTTTTTTCGTGAACACGTGCCAGTTGGTCTTGAACAATTATGACGTCTTATCTATTTTTAGAATCATTTTTGTGAAAAATGATAGATCATAAGCACAGCTACCTGCGTGGCATATGTATGTATGTTTCAATTCACCATAAAATTAAAATATTTACAATGTAAAAATAATACAGAGTAATTAAAATACGTAATTTACATAACAATATATCTATTATAAATTAAGAAACACCCCTAATCATAGTGGTAGGTTGACTTGCTGCAAGTCTTCGTTTGCCTTCTATTTGTATTCAGGGACGTAGGAAGCATCTCAAACTTGGAGGGGCATGATACTTCAAGGGCACCTTTTTCATTACCCTGAAAGGGCACTTCCTGAAAATAAAAAGGGCACTTCTTTGTTTATTGCAAAATCTTGGGGGGCACGTGCCCCAGTGCCCCCCGGGTTCCTACGTCTCTGTTCGTATTGTCATGGTGTATAGTTCATACCACGCCGGAGGCGAACGAGCGCGCAGCGCAAGGGCGGTGGAGGAGGGGAAGAACGAAAACTTGTTACTCTCGGCAGCTACTCTCCTCCGCCTGTTTTTTGCCTCCGCCGGTTATTTGAAAAAAAAAACCACAGAACCATGGACTACAGAACTACGGAACCAAAGAACCATAGACTTCGGAACTAGAAACCGGCGGAGGAGAGTACTCGGCAGCCTAAAAATAGTATGGACAAGATTCTGTCCGCAGCTTTTCCTTTGAAGTTTTGAATAAGCCAATCACCATTTATATTCATTTTCAACATCAGATTGTGTCAGGGGGTTGCCAGAAATGATTTCTTTCTAGCCCGATTGAGAAATCACCGTCCTTCTTTTTACTTGTTAATCTAATTAGGGACAGGACAAAAAGAACTTCCGTAAAGGATTAATTCATTTGAACCCCCTTGATTGATCCTATTGTTCAGTTCATGCAAACAAGATCCAATTATGAATTGACAAGGGTCACAAGTCTCAGTTTCTCTTCCTTCCTTATGATTCCTTCATTTAGAACCCTCTCATCTGAGGCCTTGGCACTGTCTGCGATTTATACTGAGACTTGTGGCAAGTCAAGGTGGTAGGGTTAGCATTAAAAGATCGCGTTGACCTTATTTCCATATGGTCCCCTTAGAGATGGTTGCAAAAAAAGTATACCGGGTGTCCCAAAATGATGTATTATCGTTTGATTGCTTGTATGTCCATAACCGATGAACCGATTTTCAAAAACTGGTAAAACCACAACCAACATCTTAACATCCAATTTAGCCTTTAGGCAATCAAATAAAACAAAGTTTTTGAAAATCCGTTCATTGGCTTTGGACACACAAGCAATCAAACAATAATACATCATTTTGGGACAACCGGTATATATAATATGTGCTTTTTCGTCAGTATAAGCTGGAGCTGTTCCTTTGAAAAATTTCATTATGTTTACACATGTATGTTGATCAACTCTGTTCTTTGTCGGAAGCCAATTTATAGCTTTTTATTGTTTGATAGAAGCGAATGCATTTGTTCTGGGCTGACTTGATTTTTTTAGACAACCTCTTATTCAACATTGGGAACCATGAGGTGCATGCGTAATCAAAGTGGGGTTGGATAAGAGCATTCAAAAGCAATCTACGAAGGGAGTTATCCAGAAACCTTTCAGCTTGCCATTTATTTTTCCAAGCATTTCAGTTGCCATTGATTCCCGAAAGAGAGATTTTCCTACAGGTGATATCCAAGATATGTGACCTTTGGGTGCTGCTTTATCTCTATTTCACCTCTCCTGATGTTAAGCTTTTTTAAGTTTTTGCATTTTTTTCGGCTGAAAAGAATGGATTTGGTTTTGTCTTCTCCAAAATGAATGCTTAGTTTGTTTTCCAAAAACCAGTCACATAAAAAGTTGAAGTTTCTATTCAAGGTGGTATCTATTTTCTCAATGTCTTTGTCTCCAAAGATTAAGCAGGAATCATCTGCGTACAGAAGCAAGTCACAGACAGCTTCCCGTGCCATGTCGTTCACGTACAAGAGGAAAATGAGTGAACCAAGAATCGAACCCTGAGGAACCCCACATGACAAATTACCAGGGTTTGGATATTCTTTTCCAATATTGACAGAAAATGATCGGTCTTAGAGATGAGATTTAAACCATGAAATGGTAGAGTCACTAAAGCCGAAACATACCATTTTATCTCGGAAAATCTCATGGTCAATTGTGTCGAATGCATTTTGTAGGTCAATCAAAATCATGCCTGTGAGCATACCATTTTCAAATCCTTGATGGATCTTATCACTCAAGTAGGATAGAAAGTATCTGTTGAATGATGTGTGCGAAAGCCGGATTGGTATATCTATATGATATTTTCATTTCATCAAGGTATTTTTGTACTTGACAATGAATAATTTTTTCAAGCATTTTTGATAGTTGTGGAAGCAGAGAAATTGATCTATTGAAGTTTTTGGGATCGTCTTTTGATCCTTTTTTGAAAAGTGGTTTCAGTTTTGCTTGTTTGCAACCATCAGGAAATGTGGATTGAAGGATTAAGAGATTACATAATGCAGTTATTGGCTCTGCTAGAGCTGTTGCGCCATCTTTGAGGAATTTCCCAGCAATATTATCCAACCCTGTTGCTTTTGAAGGGTTTATTTCTTCCAAGAGTTTTAGGACAGTTTCAAGAGAAGTGGGAACCAGTGCAAATGGTTTAGAGAAGTTAAAGTGTTGGTAGTATTTATGCACATTGTCTAGTCTATGAGGGGAACGTTTGAGCTTTTTAACTAAATTTGAAGCCAGATTTGAAAAAGTCCTTAAAAATGTCGGCATTTGTTTTATCATCAAAACATGGCTTACCCTTGTTGCTTAGGCAAATTTTGGAAGGCGATTCTTTCCCTGAGGACAATCCTAAAGAATTTAGACACTTCATAGTTCTTTGGGTTTTCCTATATTCTCGTTTATTTTTTCAATGACAAACGATTTTTTCTTCTGTTTTATTAAATTTTGAACATGGTTACGCAGTTTCTTGAAGTTTACATAGTCAGAATGGATTTTAGATGTTCTAAATATTTTTAGCTGTTTATCACGATTTCTAATCCCCTCAAGAACTTCATGGTCCATCCACTCCTGTGAGTCCTTCCTTATCCGAATTTCCCTCACAGGGGCTATTTCATTGATAATATTGGTGATCAATTCAACGAAATGGGAATATGCAGCATTAATGTTTTCGTATTCCAAATAGTTTGGAAATTTGATTTGACCTAGTTTATCAAGGAAGACTTGCTTTGTGTAATTTTCGAAAGTGCGGATCTTGATAAAAGTATGTTCATGACTCTTGGTTCGGGTAGTCTTTCCAGTGCAATAAATCAGTTGATGATCGGATAAACCTAGACCAAGGACCCCATTCTGAGAAATTTTATGAGAAGAGTTTGTAAGTATGTGGTCGAGGAGGGAGATCGATTTATCAGTGACACGCGTAGGTTATTTAATCACTTGCTTTAATCCATGGAAGGAGCAGAACTCTTTATATCTCTTAATTTCATTGGATGCATCAGTACTTATGTTAATCAAATTGATGTTTAGATCTCCAAGGATGTATACCTCTTGGTTGTCAAAAATTTGTTGATTTAGAAATTGCCTGCGTTAGCTTATCTAAAAAACCAGATGTTGTTGGATTACTATAGAGAATTCCAACAAGAATTGGTTTTGATTTTGGAAGGTGGATATCAAAAAACACTTTCTCTATGTCTTGTGAAAAGTCTTCTCTTGGATTGAATACCAATTTTTTTCTTATGTAACAAGCTACTCCCCCACCAAGTCTGTTCCTATCAGATATTTTGATTTCATACCCATCAATGTTTACTTCACCATCAAGAACAGACTTATCTAGGTTTGTCTCTGAGATCCCAATCACTGCAGTATTGGTTTTATGGGCTATTGGGCGAACTTCATCAATTTGGACAAGAGACTATTTATGTTTAGATGGAGAAAATGTAGGCCTCTCTTGTTAAAATTTGCCCATACATTTGAATCCGTTAAATGCTCCTCAATATTTACATCTGAAGTATTTAACTCTTCGGTAGAAGGTTCTGTAAATGAGCAGTCAGCAAAGGGCATGTGTTCCAAATGGCTTTCTCTTGATTTCCCTTTACAGGATAAACAAACATATCTTACTTCATTTTCGGGAACCCTAGAGTAAAAACTCAAAAAGCCCAGTCTGGACAGGGTTAAAAGAATCAATGAAATATGAATGTGTACATGAAATATGAAAATATGTCTCGGGCTTTTGTTGAATGATGAAGGTAACTCTGCTTTCTACTCCCGTGAACGGCGACATGCCATTTTGCAAAACAGCTCTCTTCAGAAAACAGTTAATTTCTCCAATATTATTGGGCCTATCGAAAAGCAGTAAAAAGGATGTTGTTCAGTATTGTCTGGGCAATCGAAAGATGTATAAATCGCAATGTTTTCGTCAATGCTGGCTTCACACATCCTTGCTCCAATCTTTTGGTTGATTTCAGAAAAGTGCATTTATCTCCAATGCTACTAGAAGGAGTTTCGAGTTTTTTTCGCACCATCTTTAGCTAGGTAGTTGATCTACGACTTTCCAAGTCTGATTTAAAAGGCTCAGCTCGATTTCCAGTAATCGAATTTTACGTTTCAATTTATTTTTGACAGCGAAATGGAGAAACCTTCGTCAACAGAGTACCAGGCTTGATATGACTTTCAGAAATGTTTCCATTGCAACCAAATGAACGTCATTTGTGATCTGTTTGGAATACCATACCCAAGTGTTCAACTGTTAATAGACATCCTTAGTGCGCTTGTAAAAGTATCATTTGAATCTATTTTTTTTTATATTCAGCATAAAAATTTACAAAAACGGGATTACTTATAACAACACTTACGAACTACTTTACTACACTACAAGGACGAGATACCATGGGGAGCAAAATATCATGACTACCCCATGGCTTTGACATAAAGACGAGCAACTAAATTAAACCTACATACAATTAAATACAATTACTACTATAATTACGCGCAAACAATCTCTACTGATAAACACTGGAGTCAGTTTCACATTGGATGTCAGGCAACCATTTGAAGGCTTATAATTTAAGTGTGAGTTACACGTC
>REGL01000665.1:55816-122168 GCA_004194395.1 Aurelia aurita complex sp. Pacific | reverse complement strand
CCAAGACCAGCTTTGCTTGCATCTGTAGATATCTTTATAGGCTTCTTTGGGTCATAGAATTTCAAAACAGGCTCTTTAGAGACAATTTCTTTCAAGTTACCCCATGCTGTATCTTGCTCATGACCCCAGTCCCATTGATTTCTTTGGTCTAACAGCGCTCTCAAAGGCATAGTTTTCACTGAAAGATCTGGAATGAATCTGTCTAGATAGTTTATCATCCCCAAGAATCGCTGGAGTTCTTGTTTATCTCTTGGTCTTTCCAATTTTAGGATTGCCTCAACCATTTTTGGATCTGGCCTTAACCCACTTGCTGATATCTTGTCTCCTAAGAAAGTGAGCTCAGGTACTGCAATCTCACACTTCTCTTTCTGAAGCTTAACCCTTTCCCTGTTTGTGTCCCACTTGTGGTCTCACCAAAAAAATTATGCTAAAAATCGAAATTCCTTGGAATTGTCTCAAAATTGGCACACAACCTATTTCAGACGTGCTGATTACGAATATGAACATAAATTTTGAAAATATTCTCACTAAAGTGGTCCAAATTGCACACAAAGTGGCACAAATGTCCAAAAATTGATATTGCGTCAGAGTTCTTCAAAATTGGTACAGGGACTATTTCAGACGTGCTGATTACGAATATGAACATAAATTTTGAAAATATTGTCACTAAAGTGTTCCAAATGGCACACAAAGTGGCACAAATGTCCAAAAATTGATATTGCGTGAGCTTTCTTCAAAGTTGGTACAGGGACTATTTCAGATGTGCTTATTACGAATGTGAACATAACTTTTGAAAACATTGTCACTAAATTGGTCCAAATGGCACGCAAAATGGCACAAATGTCCAAAAATTTATATTACGTCAGCTTTCTTCAAAATTGGTACAGGGACTATTTCAGATGTGCTTATTACGAATATGAATATAAATTTTGAAAAAATTGTTACTAAATTGGTCCAAATGGCACATAAAGTGGCACAAATGCCCAAAATTGAAATCACGTCAAATAGTTTCAAAATTGGTACAGGGACTATTTAAAGTGTGCTTATCACTAATATGAACATGAATTTTGAAAATATTGTCACCGAAATGGTCCGAATGGCACATAAAGTGGTACAAAATGTCCACAAATTCAAATCATGTCAATTTTTTTCAAAATTGGTACAGGGAGTATTTCAGATGTGCTTATTACGAATATGAACATAAATTTTGAAAACACTGTCACCGAAATTCAGAGTTTTCAATCTTCTTGACGATTTACATACTTCATAACATATGAGATAAAAACAATTTTTTCATTTGGTGTTCCCTCCCGAGAGATGATAGTTTTTCTGTAATTGTTTCAGCCAACATCTTAGGCAAACATTGGTCAAATTTTACACTATGAATATGCAAATTAATTGAGCCTCTGTGCCACAAAGTGATTGGTCGTTCATCGAATAGGTTGATAATCGTTCAGTTTACATTTCGCCAAATGCCAGTATATCAGTTAGGGAAACTAATAGTTGAAACAACTTTAGGAAAAATGCTGTAAATGTGTGCGTAGATGCCATTGATAAACATGCCCAGCACGATCACACCTTTGCCTCTCATATTGGCTTGACGGAGGAAAATGAAAAGTGGCACAATTTTATCAAAATTTTAGCAGTGAAATTTGGTTAGGTTGGTTAATTAGGTTACCAAATTTTGACTGGAAGATTGGCTTATATCTCAACCAGAGACGACGAAAGTGGCGACTTTCAAACAGTTCAAACTGACGATGAGGTGATTTAGATTTACAAATCAACAGAGACGTAGGAACCGGGGAGCACTGGAGCACGTGCTCCCCTCAGGATTTTGCAATAAACAAAGAAGTGCCCTTCTTATTTTCAGGAAGTACCCATTTAGCTTAATGAAAAAAGTGCCCTTGAAGTGTCGTGCCCCCCCCCCCAAGGTTGAGGTGCTTCCTACGTCCTTGTAAATCAAAGACCTCCTTGTGCTTGATTCTGCCAATTACTATCTATTGCAGAGCTGCAGAATTAACAAGACACAATTGGGTAAAAATTTGCTAATTCTAGACAAATAATTTTTTGCCCTACATAACCATTTCCAAAAGAATATGTCTTTCATTGAGATGCAATAAATGCAGCCCATTTCTAATGGAATGATGAAGGATGAAACCAACCTATTTGTTTATTCGATAATGATTTCTAATCTTCTGCTCATAAATAGGAGCAAGAAATGTGCAAAGTGGAAGAGAAATATCAATTATCCGTGTCACAAAAGTAGTACAACTTTATAAGGGAGCAAATGGGTGGGTAGATCGCACTAGTCAGATGTATAGTACCAGCAAAATTGCATTCCAACTCTGTGTGCAGGTCAGTCACAAAAACATTAATTGTCTGCTTGGTGGTAATATTATCAAATTGTCCTGCCTTATAAGTTCAAAGAGACGACATGTTACATGATTTTATCAATTCTATGTTCAAACTTCAAAGTTGAGGCAAATGAAGCCATTAAAATAGACAACACCGCAACATGATCCGGAAAGTGAATCAATTTTAAAAGCAGAGAGGCTGATCAAGGCACATTCTAGCAACTTTAAAGGATAGTTATCAATAAGTTGAGAACTGAGGTTGACTTTTTATGTGAACCTTTTACATCTCAGGTATCAATCAGTCAATCAATAAATCAATCAATCAATCAAGTGAACTGAATCCTTTTAGATTCAAAAGGATTATTTTAAGAAATTCCTTTTTAGAGCTGTTAACAAAGTCACTGACACAAAGCCAACTTTCTCGCAGCTTTCTTGGAATGAATTTCGGCGGATTTCGACTTTTCAGTTCAGACCAGCGTGTTCAACGCAATTATCACATCTGATAGAGTCTGACTGAGAATTAGTACCTGTATTTCTCTTCTCAGTTTTGGGAAGGAAAGTACAGCATGCAAACAATCTATTGGAAGTTTTCTATAAAATCCTTTGAAACAAAATTTACGCCCAGAATGAGGTAGTTTCGAGTTTCCAGTGTTGCTATACATCATCCTGCAATACGATATTGAAGAACAGTCACTAAAACCTAGTTGCAAATCTGAGTAGAAATAAGAGAAGAGTTGCAAAACACAGATTCAAAACATTAATGAGCTTTTTATATAGAATTCAAGAGAGAATGTTTTTGAAACTTTTCATTTTCATGGTACGGCAATCATGAATTAAATAAGCTTGGAGATTCGAGAATTCTATGATGTGACAAAAAAAGGTCAGTATGCCAGAACATAAATCATTCTGATAATTTTTATGAAAGAAGGAGACATCATGTTGGGTCATCTGCTGTGTATCTTCTAGTTCTTAAGTACAGAGGCAATTCTAGCTACACTGTTCTTGTTCACCATGTTAGACATTGTCTACTGTCAGTAGAAATTCTGTTTTTCTCAGCAAATGCACATCCGAGGCAAGCTATAATTTAAGCCTTCTTGATACAGTATGCTCATATTTCGGACATTGCCATATTTTTGGGCAGTTCAACACAATTACAATTTCTTGTTGGTTGTTTCACCTTGGGTGTCATATAGACACTATTAGAGACAAATTTCCAACATCCATTTCATATTCGTATCATCAGATTTGAATACGTTCCTTAGCAATTTTGAAGCAACATGACACAATAAAATCTTTGACCTTGCACAAATTTGTGTGGAAATTGGACCAATTCAGTGACAACATTTTAGAAATTTATTGTCATATTTGGAATCAGTATGCTTGACATAGGCTCTGTACCAATTTTAAAGAAATTTGACATAATTTTCAATTTATTGTCATTTGTGCCACTGTGTGCTTTGTGACATTATTTTCAAAATTGTTTCTTCTGTTCGTAATCAGTACATTTGAAATAGGTAATGTACCAATTTTGAAACAATTTGAAATAGTTTTGTCATTTGTGGCACTGTGTGCCATTTGGATAATTTTAGTGACAGTAACAATTTTAGTGACAATATTTTCAAAATTCATACTCATGTTCGTAACCAGCACATCTGAAATAGTCCCTGTACCAATTTTGAACAAATACCACGCAATATACACCTTTGGAAATTTGTTCCACTGTGTATACCATTTGGACCATTTTGGTGACAGCATTTCAAAAGTTATTTTCATATTCGTAAAAAGCACATCTGAAATTATCTTTGCTTTAATTTTGAAAGAGATTGATGTGGTTTTGATTTTTGGACATTTGTGCCACTTTGTGTGCCGTTTTGCCCATTTTTGTGACAATATCTTTAAAAGTTATGTTCATCTTCACAATGAACACATCTGAATTAGTCTCTGTACCAATTTTGAAACAATTTGACGCAATTTCAATGTTTGGACATTTGTGCCACTTTGTGTGCCATTTTGCCCATTTTTGTGACAATATTTTCAAAAGTTATGTTCATATTCACAATGAGCACATCTGAAATAGTATCTGTACCAATTTTGAAACAATTTGACGTGATTTCATTTTTTGGACATTTGTGCCTCTTTATGTGCCATTTGGACCAATTTAGTGACAATATTTTCAAAATTTATATTTATATTCGTAATAAGCACATCTGAAATAGTCCCCGTACCATTTTTGAAGAACGCTGATGCAATATGAATATTTTGGACATTTGTGCCACTTTGCGTGCCATTTGGACCAATTTAGTGACAATGTTTTCAAAAGTTATGTTCATATTCGTAATAAGCACATCTGAAATTGTCCCTGTACCAACTTTGAAGAAAGCTGACGCAATATCAATTTTTGGACATTTGTGCCACTTTGTGTGCCATTCAGGGGCGGATCCAGACCGGTTTCACCGGTTTCCGTGCATCGGTCAGGTTTCCAGACCAAAGATGAAATTTGTATTGTCTGCCTAACTTTACAGAAAAATAAAATAACTTCTGCCTATTTTCATTTAGCCTGCGTGCAGACTCGACTATCCTATTGAGTCTGCACGCAGGCTAATTTTCATTCAGCAAATCAGTTTTAAGTCAAAGGATCATAGTGTTCATAAACATGACACAGGGCACTCCTACACAANAGGGGCGGATCCAGACCGGTTTCACCGGTTTCCGTGCATCGGTCAGGTTTCCAGACCAAAGATAAAATTTGTATTGTCTGCCTAACTTTACAGAAAAATAAAATAACTTCAGCCTATTTTCATTCAGCCTGCGTGCAGACTCGACTATCCTATTGAGTCTGCACACAGGCTAATTTTCATTCAACAAATCAGTTTCAAGTCAAAGGATCATAGTGTTCATAGACATGACACAGGGATCTCCTACACAAAATCTCTCATAAACAATCAGCGAGCTCATTATGGCTGCACTTATTTGTTATTTGCTATGGTTCTCCAGGAAGTACGTCCTTGGAAACCTGCGTCATCCAGTTTCAAGTTGCGTAACACATTGCACATATGATTCACTTTGAATAGCTGTGACGTTCCCAACTGTTTTGATATTAACTCCTTGTAATCTGATGAACCAATAAGGGTTGAGTGAACCTGTCCAGCGACTTCCGTGAACCGGTAGGCAATTGTTTAAAATCGGTGAACCTGTGTCGATTAGGAAGTAAACCGTTTCTGAAGGAAGTAAAATATGTAAAACCATGCTTGCAAAGGAAGTAGATTTTCATGGAATAGAACAAGAACGAGAAGGGCCAGCAGACAGCAATGGCTAACCCAGAGAAGGAAGATCTGTATCGACTCCACAGTGCCATCGAAGAGAAGCGTGAAGGAGAGATACAGCGGATAAAAGAAAAATACGAATGTATTCTAGAAAATTTGGAAATTGAAGGAAGGCGTGGAGAATTTAAGGGTCTGAAGGGTGACGAACATGCACAGTCATTCGTCGATAAAGATACTATGCAAAGGATGGGGGAAATCACAGGGAAGAGCTCAAGACCTGCAGCCCTATGGTAAAGATGGCATATTTTGTAATATTTCTTATTTTAGTATTTTGATTGCCATCTCTTTTGATTTCAATTTCAAAATTCGATTATAGGTATTTTTATAAGAAACTGCCCATAGGCAAAAAAAACTCAACTCTCGGATCGCCAAAAAATTAAGAAACTCCAGTACTGGGAAAGCATGAGTTAAGAAACCATTTATTTTGATAAAGGAAGTCCTTGACATATTTTTACTTTATTTTGACTCGTTTCCTGTATCATATTATGTCTAAACATTGGAAATGCTTAAAAAGGCACAGGTAGTCAACATGAAGATTGTTATGGAACCTCTAAGAAACTCGTAAGAAACTTTTGAGTACTCAAAATCTGATAATTTTAAGAAACTTTCAATCCTGGCCCAATTCCTTAGTTTCTTATTAAAAATACGTGTATTTCAATAACACAACGAATATTTTCGGCCATTTTGAACGACTAAGAAACTCAAATTTACACATTGTTAAAGTTTCTTGCCTTTTTAGCCTACGTATCAGAATTTTGTAATTTTGGAAAAGCAGGCCTAAAGTTCTTACAAAGGTTTCAAGTAAAAAATTAATGCATATGCTTTTGGCACGATATGCCGTGTCTCATATGAACTTAATTTACAGTTGCAAACATCCATCAAAACGGACAAACGTTGACAAATTTAACATAAACAATCCTTTAAACAAACTGTGTTGGTCAAGAAAGCTTCAAGCAAGAAACCATTCTTTCCATTTTTCCTTCAACCAGGACCTCTGCAGATGGTAATTGTCTGTATAACTTGGCGTCGTTGTTTCTGGTCGGAGATGAATCGTTGTCAACTGTCCTGAGAATCCTCACGTGTTCCGAGCTGTTTCTGCACGCAGTGTATTATTCCGACCATCCATATCTAAAACGCCAATCTGAGAGTTTTAATTCCTCAAATACTGCCTTCACAATGGCTCTTTCTGATAAATCGGCACCCTATTGTGGGGACAAAGATCGTGAAAACAGTATCAAAGAAGAAGTCTTACACATGTCAAAAAACGGCGTTTGGTCATCATTTATGTGCATCCTTGGTTTGTCATCTGTTCTCAGGCAGCGCATTTCTTCCTATTACCCAACATCGACGAAGCCAGAATTGGAAAATTTAATGAATGGGGACATAGATCCAAGGAAAGGCGCACATTTCAATGGTTCCCTTCACCTTCTATGGAATGCAACGCATCGTAAAGGGTCAAAGGATTTTAAGCCAAACCACTTCGTGCCTCTCAACCCTGAAGGTTCGGTGGGTTCATTCTCCTTGTCTCAGTCAAAAATTGACTTTTCACACGCAAAGGTTATTTCAAAGGGAACAGAAGTTAGTGTTTCCAAACTTAATGCCAAACCACATGCTTCAGCAACAGAAACGCAAACTGGCACAAAGCGAAGTTATCCCCTAGAAATTAAGCAAGGACAAAATATAAAAGTGCAAAATTAGAGAGTTCTGGCATTAAGCGTGGAAACCCAATACATCAAGAAAATGAAGTGGATCCAAATGATTTTGGTCTTTTATTCAAGGCGACGCAAAAGTTGACGGATCATCAAACATATCAAATAATTCAGAATAGGTGGAAACCAACCAAAGATTTTGATTTTCCACAAACAAAAGAAGGACAGAAAACTCGAAAGTTTGCTTATGGTTGGTTGGAGAAATACACATGGCTTGCATATTCGCAGTACTTCGATGGTTGTTTTTGTATAGCATGCTCCCTCTTTGCTAACAGAATTGGAAAAAAATTCCGGAAAGCTGACAAAATTGCTGTCAGAACCATTGACTTTGTGGACAAGTGCAGTGACCAAATTTCGCGAGCATGAGGAGAGGTCAAATGTACACAGGTTTTCTATTCAGGCAATGATGGATTTCAAGGACATAATGGAGAACAGGGCAATGCCAGTTGACAAAGTTGGCGTCACAGGCCTGTAATCTAAAATCCGCGAAAACAGAGCAAAGTTGAAGCCTATCTTCAAGACAATTATTTTCTGCGGGCACGAAAATATCCCTCTCAGAGGTCATAGGGATGATGCAAAACAACTAAGTCAAGGGAAAGAAGTAGGAAAGTTCCAAGCACTTCTCGATTTTCGAATAGATAGTGGCGATAAAATTTTGGAAGATCATTTTAAGAATGCCCCTAAAAATGCCACTTATCGCTCCAAGACTGTACAAAATGAGATTATCGAATGTTGTGGAGAGTATATTCGTAACACGCTGGTCGCAGAAATCAAAAGTGTGAAATTCTTCTCGATTTTGGCCGACGAAGCCCAGGATGTAAGCAATAAAGAGCAAATGGCACTAGTACTCAGTTATGTTGACAAGAGTGGTGACATCAAAGAGAACTTTCTGAAGTTTATCCACTGTAAAGAGGGAGTTACAGGCATTGAGATTTCAAATGTGATAAAGAAGGCGATCAGAGAGCTTGGCCTAGACCTACGCGACTGCCGTGGACAGGGTTATGACGGAGCGGGGAATATGGCAGGAAAGTGCAACGGTGCTTCTGCGTTGATAAAGCAAGAATTCCCAAAAGCAGTGTTCGTTCATTGTGCCTCGCACCATCTCAACCTCTGTGTAACAGCTTCCTGTGACAACATGGAAATAAAGAAGATGATGTGCAATTTGAAGAGAGCTGCTGACTTCTTCAACAATTCTCCTAAGCGACAAGAGGCTCTTGCTGCTAACATTGAACGGCTTACAAAAGGAAAACACAATAAGCTTGTCGACCCATGCAGAACAAGATGGATTGAGCGCCTCAAAGCATTCGATCGATTTGTGGAGCTTTATGAGCCAATCATGGTAACGTTTGAGCAGATCAGCACAGAAAGATCATGGAACGACCAGTCAAGGACAGACGCAGCAGGACTGTTCACAGCTTGTTCAAATGTTGGGTTGGGTGTACAACAAATTTAACAAGCAATATAAAAACAAGTTCGTTCGTTTGAATTGCTGGAGAAAGATAGGAGAGAAGTTCGGCATTGAGCCAGCAGAAGCTGAGAAGAAATACAAGAACGTAAGGACGGCCTATGGTCGATATTTGAAGAAGAGGAAGAGCGTCCCATCTGGATCAGGAAGAGATGCAGTGCAACCACCACCCGCTGAATTTGCGAATTTAGAATGGCTGGAAACCTACATAAGTCAAAGNGCTTCCTGTGACAACATGGAAATAAAGAAGATGATGTGCAATTTGAAGAGAGCTGCTGACTTCTTCAACAATTCTCCTAAGCGACAAGAGGCTCTTGCTGCTAACATTGAACGGCTTACAAAAGGAAAACACAATAAGCTTGTCGACCCATGCAGAACAAGATGGATTGAGCGCCTCAAAGCATTCGATCGATTTGTGGAGCTTTATGAGCCAATCATGGTAACGTTTGAGCAGATCAGCACAGAAAGATCATGGAACGACCAGTCAAGGACAGACGCAGCAGGACTGTTCACAGCTTGTTCAAATTTTGGGTGCATTATTACTTTGGTGATAGTGGATCAAATCTTGGCATACACTTATTCGGCAACCGTTAAGTTACAAAGTTCGTATGGAGATGTGTTGAAGGCCTACAATGAAATCGAGCTGATCCTTGATACATTGGAAAATAAAGTACAGAATGATATCGACGCCTATCACAATAAATGGTACAATGAGGCTGTGAATTTGGGACAAAAAGTGAATGTCTTACCATCAAAGCCAAGAACCTGTGCACGTCAGTTACTGAGGGATAACACGCCCGCTGATACACCGGAGGATTATTACAGAAGATGCGTATCAGTTAAGTTCGTTGATCATCTCATCGCAGAATTGAAAAGAAGGTTCAACAAAGAGAACGATACTGTTACCAAGGGACTCTACCTCGTCCCATCAGTCATGATTGAACATATTGGCAATCAAGGAGCAGGATCATGGAAGTTAGAGTTTGCCAAGTTTGTCGAGCAGTACGAAGATGACCTTCCTTCACCAAGATTGTTGGCCGCGGAGATGGATCTGTGGGAAACATTTTGGACAAGAAGATTCGTTGGTGTACTTCCAGATAGAGTACTTAGCACTTTGAAAAGTTTCGAGGAATCTACTTTCCCAAACCTCTACTGCTGCCTGAGATTGCTTGGTACCGTTCCCGTAACAACATGCGAATGCGAGCGATCAATATCATCTTTGCGAAGGCTGAAGTCGTACATGAGAAGTACAATGGGCGAAGAGCGATTGAATGGGTTGGCTGCACTGCACGCTCACAAGCATCTAACGCTCGATTTGGAAAAGCTGATCAACGATTTTGCAGCAATGCATCCAAGGCGAATGATGATGACAAACATTTTCCATGATTAAATAGTTATCCTTGCGATTTGTGACTCTCTCAATTATTAAAAAGGGGAACACTTCAAACCATTATTCAGATGTAGAATTGTTCAGTTATTACGTTAAGTTCCTTTCAAGCATTAGTGTGCTAGTTAGATGGTAAAAAATAGGTAAAGGATCGATAAGCTATGAAAGAAAATACGGATTATAGATAAGGCTTTCAACGTTTCTTGGACACGAAGTTGTTAATTCGACAAACAAAAGTTACTGAGAAATTTTGTATTTTTTNGGAGCAGGATCATGGAAGTTAGAGTTTGCCAAGTTTGTCGAGCAGTATGAAGATGACCTTCCTTCACCAAGATTGTTGGCCGCGGAGATGGATCTGTGGGAAACATTTTGGACAAGAAGATTCGTTGGTGTACTTCCAGATAGAGTACTTAGCACTTTGAAAAGTTGCGAGGAATCTACTTTCCCAAACCTCTATTGCTGCCTAAGATTGCTTGGTACCGTTCCCGTAACAACATGCAAATGCGAGCGATCAATATCATCTTTGCGAAGGCTGAAGTCGTACATGAGAAGTACAATGGGCGAAGAGCGATTGAATGGGTTGGCTGCACTGCACGCTCACAAGCATCTAACGCTCGATTTGGAAAAGCTGATCAACGATTTTGCAGCAATGCATCCAAGGCGAATGATGATGACAAACATTTTCCATGATTAAATAGTTATCCTTGCGATTTGTGACTCTCTCGATTATAAAAAAAGTGGAACTCTTCAAACCATTACTCAGATGTAGAATTGTTCAGTTTTTACGTTAAGTTCCTTTCAAGCATTAGTGTGATAGTTAGATGTTAAAAAATAGGTAAAGGATCGATAAGCTATGAAAGAAAATACGGATTATAGATAAGGCTTTCAACGTTTCTTGGACACGAAGTTGTGATTTCGACAAACAAAAGTTACTGAGAAATTTTGTATTTTTTTCTATTGCATTAGCCCATTTGTTCCAATTTGAAAAGGTTTGGTAGATGCTTCACTGGATTATCATTATTTATGTAAAGGGGCGTTGCCCTTATTTTCGAGAGTCTGAAGGGCGTGGTCCCGAACAATTTTTCTGGGGGCTTCGCCCCCAGACCCCCTCGATTGCCCCCCGTAAACCGGTCAGAATTCAGGGCTGGATCCGCCCCTGAACCATGAGAATAAACGTAACTTATGAAGAGGAAAAAATGCCAGGTCCATACCATAAACCTCAAATTGCAAGCCCCTCAAATAGAAGCCCACCAGACCATGCAGTGATGTGATTCAGTTAGTTTTCTATTGCGGTGAAAGTCAAATATGCTATGGAATTGTATGATCAATACTGTATTTTGAGGAAAATATGTATACTGTGTATGTGCATAGTTTAATCACATATCTAACCCAACAATTTCCACGGCTTTTACAAAAGTTACTGAACCTTCCTCAATCAGATGTCATATTAACCAAAAATTTTCCTCAAACTAGATTTTTCATGAAATTCCCAAACAGGACATTAAGAAGCAAAACCTTCCTCCGGCTCACAGCCGTGGAGCCGTCAATTTTTCTGGACTCTGTTTATTTCTCTGTTGAAATGAAATAAGTTCAACCATAGATCAATGAAGGGGGCTTCGGGGTTTCACAGGTTTCGGGTTGGGCCAATTTTAGCCCTCCGGGTTTTGCCTTCAAATCGTACGGGTTTTCGGGTTTTGAGATGTGTTGCGGGTTTGGCCAATTTCTATGCTCGAGTTTCGGGATTTCTTTAAAAAATTCCGATGCTTTCGGGTTTTCGAAGTCATACAGTCCCTGTAGTTAGCTGAGATCGAAAAACCAGCTTCCAAATGCTTGAAACTATGCAAAGGGTGTCAATGACAACAAAAATGTAGGAAATAATCGAAGATTATTGACGAACATTGAATTGTTTTCGTTCCGAAGTGCAATTTCGAGCTTAGAATTTTTTGCTTGCCAGTTTTTGGGTATTTTCTAATTTTGGTCTGGGTTTGCAGGTTCTAGTACCCTCCAAAGCCTCCCTCGTCAATGTGAAGTAACAATACCCTCTTTTGGTTACTTTCCCAGGTTGGGGGATTTGGTAGTTCAAGGTGAATTACCCGTTGCAAAATGCTGTAAGTAAGTAAAACCCTAGAACCCTTTGCGGTAGTAGCTTTTAGCCTACAAGTGGTAGAAACTTTTTCCCAAAGCAGCAATAGCAATATGTTAATTGTTCCAGAAACAAATAGTGCTGTTATTTAGCAGATATGAGTTAAAAAAAGAATTTCATTTACTTTATTTACTTTGAAATAGTACCACATTAATTAATCAAATACCTTGATATCACAATCAAGGCAAAAAGGAACGCATTAAAAATACGTTCATAAATTAATAGTACAACGTTCCTACCCAACAACCCTTGAAACTTAGTAATCCTTCTAAACTTTCCCATTTAAGACATTTCATGTTTTTGCTAGTTCCTTTACTCAGCTGAAGAGAGGGCAAGATTTCAAATGTTAACATTCTTGGACTGACTGAGCTAGAAAGTTATGCAGATTCTGCCGACTAGCTGGAGTTAAAAGTGTGCCACCAGGCTCATAAAATATCCTACAAATTGTTACGACATGAATGCATTCCATTGCAATACGCACCTTTCTAATTCATTTGAAGACTTTACATCAGCATATCGATGTGTGAGTTCGCTAATTAACCCTATCCAGACTAGGTTTTTCTCAGAATCATAAGTGCTAGAGACTTGAAACTTGGCACAAGTAACAAACATGATAAGGCAAACAAGATGGTGTGATTTGTTTTTCTTTATGTCATGTGATTAAGTGCTGACGTCAGCAAATGCTGCAATTTTGGTGTAAAACCACATGTANGTTTGTTCCCCTTTAGCCACGTATCAAGTTTCCGTAGATCTTCATTGATAGCCTCGTTCAACTGAGTAATGTCTTTCAAAAAATGATAAATACTTGTATCATCAGCATACATAGACACTTTAGAGTTCTTTATAACGCATGGAAAGTCATTTATGTACCGGGTGCGCCAGAATAAACTATGCACTTTTGGCAGGCCACGATAAATCGTACACTGGACCGATTTTGAAGATATATGACTTAATCTTTAGCAGAAAGCCTGAATTAGATTCTAAGATTTTTGGCAAATTTTCCCATTTTCAATTTTAGGGCTACAGGCGAGTTTCTTAAAATGTTCGTTTTCGAAAACACTGAAAACGATCAAAAAACGTTGATCAAATTTTCTAAAGACTCAACATGAATGGACAAAGAGAAAACGTTTTCAACGTGATTTGGGGGATTTGAAAATTGATTATTATAAACTTCTGCACGAGTGTTATTTCAAAGATTGGCTTGTTGCGAAATTCTATAGTAGTTGCAATAAAGTACCGCCCGAAAAAAGCCGTCACAAAATCAAAAATGTAACAAAGCTCCATTCTTGCTGGCCCCATGACGCTTCCTCGATTGTCTTTTAACCCCCTTGATACAGGAACACAGCCTGCAGCAAAGCATAAATTCAATGACATTACTAAAGAAAAGACATTTCTTTATATTCTTGAAAATATTATTACATTTCTCACAAGATAGTACGAACTCTCATACAGCAGCTTACAATTAATCGATTTCTAAATCCCAAATCACCACGAAAAAGTTTTCTCTTTGTCCATTCTTGTCGATTCTTTAGAAAGCTTGATCGACGTTTTTTAATCGTTTTCAGTGTTTTCGAAAACAAAAATTTTAAGAAACTCGCTTGTAGCTCTAAAAACTCGAAACAGAAAAATTTGGCAAAAAATCCTAGAATCTAATTCAGGCTTTCTGCTAAAGATCAAGTCATAAATCTTCAAAATCAGTCTTGTGTAGGATTTATCGTGGCCTGCCAAAAGTGCATAGTTTATTTTGGCGCACCCGGTAGACTAAAATAGGAGTGGACCGAGACAAGAGCCCTGTGGGACTCCCACCTCGATGCTCCCCATATTAGAGTCTACACCATTTACTCGACAATACTGCTTTCGGTTAGCAAGATAGGACTTGAACCAAGATAGCTCCCTACTTAGTACAGCATAGTGCGCGAGTTTTTGGCAAAGGATCAACCGTGTCAAAAGCTTTTTTGAGATCAATAAAGATCATGCCAGTCAAATTCCCTTATCCATGCCGTTATACCAATCATCTGTGCATTTCAGCAAGAAAGTTATAGTTGAGTGTAGAGCTCTGAAACCAGACTGGTATGGTGACAGAAATCCATTCTCGTTCATGTACTGGTACAACTGGTCAAAGATAAGTTTCTCAAATAGCCTAGATATTACAGGCAATACAGAAATTGGTCTATAGTTCGATATTTCTGACTTTTCCCCTTCTTTGTAAATAGAAAATAGATTCATATAGAATAGATTCAATAGATTCAATAGAAACGTTAAATATTTGCACTAAACTACTAGAAATTACTGGAAATGCAATCTTTAGAAAGTATCCAGAGACTTTGTCATTGCCAAAGTTTTTTTTTAGTTTGATCTTAGCCATTGCTTTTTGGATGTCTTCTTCATTAATTGCCTTCATGTTAAAAGTCTTCTCACCGTCATTAATGTTATATTCTCCCGACAGAAGCGGATTAGAGGTAACATCAATATCAGCGGCTAATTTCTTCCCCAGAAGATCACCAGTATTTCAATGGCAATTATGAATGAGAAAAACCAATTGTATAATCGCTTGTTTAATTAAATGATAGGATCCCACAGATCGCCAACCCAGTGTGTTTTTCTCTCCGAGCTTTGAGTGTCCCGCAGGAGTTAATCTAAACATTTACGTCTCAGAGTAAATGTGGTTTAATGACAAGGGTAACACAGTTTTTTCCTTCCGCCCTCTCGGTCCCAACTCCCTCTGTCACCCATCTCATACTTCCCAGCATGCATCATGCTCCGAATCCTCCTCGTGCATTGAGACTTGATCCAAAACAAATTTCCCCTCCCTCCCTCCCCCTAGCTACTCTTAAAACCATTGAACATTTAGGGGTTCTATCATTCTGCATGTTCCCCATCCCAATCGTACTGAAACTTTAGCAAAGAGTTGCCAAGCTCAGCCACTTTATGTTGTCATTAAATGTTTGTTTGTATGTTTGTTATCTTGCAGAATTCTCTGTAGCGCGGTAAATGCCACCCCGTTCTGGTGACCTTAGGGTTGAGATTATCTTAAGTTTCTGGGCCTTGCTTACTCCCCAAGGGGGGATCTTTATGTTGTCCTTAAATGTATTCTCTGTAGCGCGGTAAATGCCACCCCCTTCTGATTGACCTTACGTTGAGATTATCTTAAGTTTCAGGGCCTTGCTTACTCCCCAAAGGGGGGATGACAGCAGTGCGTTGTGCTGACCTACTCCCCTCTTGCAGGATGGAAGAACTAAATAACACAAATGACAAGGATTGGTATATTACCCAATGGGGGATGGCAGCATTGCATTTGCTGACCTACTCCCTTTTTGCAGGACATAACTAAGTGACACAAATGACAAAGATTGACATAATCCCCAAGGGGGGACGGCAGCATTGCATATTGCTGGCCTACTCTCTCCTTGCAGGATGGCAGAAAAAACAGCAATCCATTCAACATTTATGGGTCGTATCATTCTCCACATTCCCCATTCCCTAAGGTCGATTAGAACTGAAACCCTAGAAAGGGGCAGCTAAACTCAACCATTTCTATGTTGTCATTGAATATATTTATCGTAACACGGTAAGGGCCACCCCATTCTGGGTGGCCTTAGCGTTTGACATTATCTTAAGTCTCAGGGACTGACCTACTCCCCAAGGGGGGACGGCAGCATTGCATATTGCTGGCCTACTCCCTTAATGCAGGACGGCACTACAAACCGCAGTTACTGACAAGATCTAGAAGGCTTAATGTAGCCGACCTGGTTGGTGATTTTACCTCCCATTGCACATTTCCCAGCAGAGCGGTCACCGCACCAGTATTTCCATGGCAATTATGAATAAGAAAAGCAAATTGCATAATCGCTTGTTTAGTTAAATGATACGACCCCACAGATCGCCAACCCAGTGTGTTGTTCTCTCCAAGCTCTGAGTGTCCCGCAGGAGTTAAACCGCATCTTATTCCGAATTTGGGCTTCTTACGATAAATATTTTCTCCACATTTTTATTCCAAACTTGGGTAATTTATGATAAATATTTTTATGTCTCCGTTTTATCCAACGATAAGTAAATTGATAATAACAATAATAGCGATACAAATCCTTCCACGCATTGCGCACGTTCACAATAATTGCGTAATAGAGAGCAAGGGCAATCGGCAGTGGACTGAAATTGTAAGTGAATGCGAACAATTTTCTAGTTGTGAAAAGAATATTTCTTTACTTCTGATGCATGAAACATTCTAATACCCTATGGATTTTTTATGATTTTTATTTGGGTTGCATTTTCCCAGATATACACAATTGGAAATAGTTTTGAAGCTAATTGAAACTGACGAATTTTTGACAAATTTTTAGGGGTTTTAGATCCGCCTGATTTTTAATAGGAATTTCAAAAATAGGTAGAATGTTTGCCTGAAATATAGCTACCAAACATCAGTAGTCTTGCTCATGCTCAAGAGTTTCACTACAGGATAAATGGTCGTTCTTGAAATGAGAAGTCCTCCTGTTATGGTAAAATGGTTGCCTGTCTTTGTAGCATTGTCAGCAACCAACTAGCTTCATTTTTAAACATTCAAGAAGGGTTGCAATGCAATGCTTTTCAAACCAGTCAGACACACATCCAGGGACTCCAAATCATTTAGCAT
Source organism: Aurelia aurita complex sp. Pacific (assembly GCA_004194395.1). Lineage (NCBI taxonomy): Eukaryota > Metazoa > Cnidaria > Scyphozoa > Semaeostomeae > Ulmaridae > Aurelia > Aurelia aurita complex sp. Pacific. The sequence continues at coordinate 105,157 of REGL01000665.1, read as the reverse complement.
TTTGATAGCAAAGACCAGAAATGCTTCGACCGCTGTGCAAAGCGCTTCTGCGTCTGCGCAAGCCACCAAAAACAGAAAGGTGGGAGAGGGGTGAATTTCTGGGGACTGCACGCAGTTGCGAAGGAATCTATTGTGATCCAGGCCTCTTGAGACGCGGCTTCAGTTTGAGAACACGCCGAATGTGTCAAGAAGGGGATCAAATATGGCTGAAAAAATCATCGACCCTGGAAAGCTTCTATAAAGGTGGATTTTTTGCCTTTATTATCCTTGGGCTCAAGACGATATTTTGCAAGAAAAAATCAAAAAAGAGGAAAGGATTTTGGGGAAAAACTGGTCCCTGCCGCAAGATGAACGTTTGTGGACATTATCTGCAGGATGTGAGCATCATTTTGAGACAGGTCAGTATTCTTGCGAAATTGGCTAAGTGTTGCATTTCTTGCCATGAAGTTAGGGTTTTTTTCGATCACGAAAATATCTCTTGTTTGTTTACATGTAAACAGGCAGCTTGTAAGAAGGTCTAAACGATGAATATTCAACGGGAATTTCTATCCCAGTTTCGTCAAGATCTATAATTTCATGTATCGTATTCCGATCATCCATCCTTGCATTCTTTGTCCACAAAAATATTTAATCCCTTGCAACAGGTCATTTTCTGACGGGAGAGAAGGACATTTTAGTAGCCCCAGAAAACAGAAATTTGCGTAAAACCTAGTCCCGGCCGCAAAACGAGACTATCATCACTGTGTTGGCGAGATGTTCAGCTTCAAATTTCTCAAACCCGATCTTGTTGAAAAATTGGCTAACATTGTTAATTTTCGTGTTTTAGTTTGTAAACAGCATTTGAACAACCACGGCATCCATGCCTAGGCCATTCTATTGTCCTAGCATTCTTGCTTTTGTTGTCGGTGGATGGCCTTTTGTTTTTCAGTCCTGCCTTTTTGTACTCAGAGTCTCCTCGTGCTCTGATGCTCTATTACCTTGTTTCATCATGTTTTACAAGAACTATTTGCCACTTCAATGCATGATAAAAATATAATTTTGGTTGTCATTTTATGACTTACTTGTTAAGCGCTTTAAGTGCAAATTTTCATATCAAAATACCAGAATTTATTTGTGATTGATTGACCTACGAATGGCCCCAAGTTTGGTTGCTACTTAGCAAGAAAGCATATTCAGTTGTTTTACAAAGTTTAGCAATAATTCCACGATGATGTGCCAGTTATTACTGTACGCCCTATTCTCATTCTCTGATTTTTGCAATTTGGCACTTGGTGGAAAGAACAGTTTGACAAAAAATCTTTAATTTCTCCCTTGTTTTTTTTCAGATACTTTACACCCTTTACATCAAATCACATATTCCTTCAAATGTGTTTGGTCTGGATACAGCTCCTGCAAGATGCAAATTTTGGCTGGACCTTGCAAGATTTTCAACACATTCCCACAGAAGATTGGACACTGTTTAAATAGGGTGGATTCTACCAAATCCTGAGGCATTGCCATATCTCCATTTAGGCTTGCGTAAATATTGCCAAGTATGTAAGAAAATCTAAGGAATGTCAGATTGATTCTTTCNCAAAAAATCTTTAATTTCTCCCTTGTTTTTTTTCAGATACTTTACACCCTTTACATCAAATCACATATTCCTTCAAATGTGTTTGGTCTGGATACAGCTCCTGCAAGATGCAAATTTTGGCTGGACCTTGCAAGATTTTCAACACATTCCCACAGAAGATTGGACACTGTTTAAATAGGGTGGATTCTACCAAATCCTGAGGCATTGCCATATCTCCATTTAGGCTTGCGTAAATATTGCCAAGTATGTAAGAAAATCTAAGGAATGTCAGATTGATTCTTTCCTGCTCCTAATGTTTGAATGATTCTAAATAAGTCAGTAATGTGAAGTCTGTAAAGTCTTTAGGCATTTTCTGTGACTACACTGATAGTTGTTGTGTCTTCTTGTTTGAATTCCTCAACGACCATGAAATAGTAGGATCTTTAAAAATTAAAATTTTGTTGAAAATGTATTTTACCACCAGATGCAAAGGTCCAGAATAGACAATTATGCTCAAGATGGAGGGGAGGAGGGGAGGAACTTTTTACGAAGATGCATTTATTGTAAATTATGCTCATCAAATTTATGTGCTTAATAAAAAGGCAGATGAGTTTGAAGCAGAGGCGTAGGAGCCATAGGGGCATTGGGAGCGTATGCCCCCCAACATTTTGCAATTATCATAGCAAAGTGTCCTTTTGTTCCAGGAGGTCTTTGTCCTTGAAGTGTGAAGCCCCCCCCCCCTCCCTAACTGCTTCCTACGTCTCTGGTTTGAAGGAGTACTGTATTGCAGCGTATTGACTCCTAAAAACAATGGTATCCTATTGTTGTACAAACAGGCACAATATTGTGCCCCACAAGAAAATTGTGACTTCTACAACAAAAGGGTGTCATTGCTTTTAGGAGCCATTCAGCTGGGTGACATACTTTTGATACCAACCAATTGTAACATTTTAAGTCTAAATCATTTGCTGGGATTTAATGGGTGGGATTGTCGTCCCTCCCCCCTTCAAGATGATCAGAATTCTGCTTGGTGCTCAAATTTTGGCAAGAAATACACTTAGACCTGTGTTNGCAAAGGTCCAGAATAGACAATTATGCTCAAGATGGAGGGGAGGAGGGGAGGAACTTTTTACGAAGATGCATTTATTGTAAATTATGCTCATCAAATTTATGTGCTTAATAAAAAGGCAGATGAGTTTGAAGCAGAGGCGTAGGAGCCATAGGGGCATTGGGAGCGTATGCCCCCCAACATTTTGCAATTATCATAGCAAAGTGTCCTTTTGTTCCAGGAGGTCTTTGTCCTTGAAGTGTGAAGCCCCCCCCTCCCTAACTGCTTCCTACGTCTCTGGTTTGAAGGAGTACTGTATTGCAGCGCATTGGCTCCTAGAAACAATGGTATCCTATTGTTGTACAAACAGGCACAATGTTGTGCCTCACAAGAAAATTGTGACTTCTACAACAAAAGGGTGCCATTGCTTTTAGGAGCCATTCAGCTGGGTGACATACTTTTAATACCAACCAATTGTAACATTTTAAGTCCAAATCAAATGCTGGGATTTAAGGGGGTGGGATTGTCCTCCCTCCCACCTTCAAGATGAGAACTCTGCATTTTGCTTGGTGCTCAAATTTTGGCAAGAAATACACTAAGAACTGTGATAGTAACCTCTTTTGATCTGCTTCAGACAAAATGAAAGGAAATATGCAATACAATGATCATTTAGAAGAAAAACCTAACTATTTTTGTTAAATCGAGTAAAAATTTTCATGCTGGATTGCAACGCTGTCATTTAATTTTGTGGCTCTTCGAGTTTGGTCTGCATCATCCATCACACTGGCCTAGATGTTTCTGGTCGAGTTTGAAAGGGACCTAGGATTGAAACTAAAACTGATTGATATCAATCTTTTGCTGGAAATTGTGAAATAAGCTACAAATAATCACTTCAGTAAGTTCTTCATTTCGATCGTCCGCTGCAGGCTATAGCATCAGCTGATTTAATTTCTGCTTTCAATTGCTGTGATTATCACGTGATCAGTTCGCCTCGTATTCAGGAGCCATGCATGAAGATTCTGCGCGTGCATAAGAAACATTTCTGGTCTTTGCTTATTTTGATATATTCAATTAAAAATTTTACAAAACAACTTACTGAAGACAACTTTACTACACTACGAGGGCGATGCCACGAAAAGTAGGAGACCATGACAGCTCCGCAGTCATTAACATGAAGACGTGTAACTAAACTAAAATTAAATATACGGCTACGAGAAAATACATATAAACGATTTTGACTGATAAAGACTAAAGTTGTTTCACTTTGTATGTCGGGCTGACTTTGGGCTAACAGCTCTTTTCCACAAAGTGGGTGATCTAAAAATTCAATTTCGGATTGGATGGATTTGTGCCATTTGGTCTTTTTACAATAAATAACTTGATTTAAACATCCATGGATGTTCCATTGTTGAATACGCTTTAATTATATGCCAGACATTGGCTTCTTGAGATATTTCATCCTGCAATCTACTCGTCTTCGTTATTAGCTTGGTTAGGCCAGCCCAGCATTCTTCAAAAAGAAGTCAACAAAAGTTTTGTCTGGAAGGCAAGAAGAAACCTGTCGCAGAGCCCTGTCAAAGGCATTTGTCTCAGCGTGTCTCGTGATGCTTGCATTGATTTTGAGCTGCTATTCGCGCCTGTTCTGTTGTCTTTCAGCCTAAGAATTTAGGCCCAAGTTTTGTGGTTGTTTGTGAAGCTCTATCCAACGTAACAAAGCATCACATGAGCCAAATCTGTAAGCAGACCTTTTTACAGCTAAACTTATGCAAAGCATCCATGTGAAGCATTCTCCTGCTTCATATTCAGTCAAAAGTGCAATCTTATTTTTTGACCGCATGCAAAGTGGCGATAGGTCACGTTGTCGTTCGCTCTGAATGATGTGAAGCGTATGATGTTTGCGATAGCTTGTTCTTCATTTAAATTTAAATCAGTGTGTGAGTTAAGATAATTTCAAGGGTTGAATTGTGATGCCATTTTTCTCAAGGCTTGAGCAATTTCCACAAGATTTTCTGTTAGATAAACGCAGCTGATGACTGCTTACTCCAGAGAGTTATGTAATGCCAACAATGCAACGTGAATCGATAGAGAAGCAAATTGCGAACGCCGTCGAAGATGCTTTAGCGAACTTGAACTTATTATGAAACATCATATGGATAATCTTATCGTAGACCTGAAATCAGAGCTGAGAACTGTTTCCTCTTGAAAAGTAGAAAAAGTAACTCAGCCACTCGCTGAAAGAGTCGAGGTCCTCGAGGGAAAGCTTGTGCACATCTACTTTTGTGCTACGTATACTTTTGCGCAACGTAAACGAGGCACATCTCCAAAATCTTGAGACAAAATTAGATGATGCTTAGCAGCATGGTAGCCGATCATGCCTGAGGCATGATACGGTCTGCCCGGTCCTGGTGATGGAGATGAAACAGCCATGCAGTGCTTGGATAACGTGAGAAATATCTTCTATAAGAATTAGAGCTGAAATTTCCTACCATGTGTACTGATCGAGGTCACCAGATTGGTAGGAAAACTAAGAAAGACGGTATAACTCATCAAGCTATTATTATTTTAAGCTTTCGTCATGGGAACAGCATGTGAGCTTTTTACGAGTAAGGGCCTGTTTAAATGGGAGTTTTCAGCCCGGGCTGAAACTTCAGCCCTGCTACCCGATTTGAAAATACTTTGCCAATACATGGAGAGTTTCAGCCCAGGCTGAAAATCTGACTGGTTCAAAACGTAGACAAAAGCGCATGCATCATTGATTTTTCAGCCCGGGCTAAACAAATATTTGCAATAACATGGGCGCGCGTCACGTAAAACAATGGGGATTAACATGCTAATTAGGGAATTAACGTTTAATCTCGGCTAGCACAAGGCGAAACAGCCCGGGGCGAAACATTTTCCATGTAATGGCAACCTGATATTTACAAGCCGTTGACCATAGAGGAGGGATGAAGTTTCACCTCGGGTAAACGGGCTGAAATTTCAGCCCTGACTGAAAACTCCCGTGTAAACAGGCCCTAAGAAAGAAATTGAAGCATTCTAAAGTTATCCTTTTGGATTTCACACCACGTCGTGCTACTTTCAGATAATAAAAACATTACCAAGGAGCACATTAGTGTCAAGTATGCTTTTGCTGATATAAATTGCCACCAGGGACTAAGATTTACTGATGGAGGCCTTGGTTTTCTCAGCAATGAAGAAGAGTTTCAGGAACTTCTTCAAACAATTTTTTCCCTCGTTTGTTAATTTCTTGTTTAAAAGCACTTAATTGTTATTTGATCAGGTTACTGCGTCTGGTATAATTTGCAATGACAGGCATTCCCCTCCTTCAAAAAACATAAGAGCTTGTCTGTTTGTTAACAAAAAGAGTTTCTGGAACTTCTTTAAACGTTTTGCCCCACGTTCGTTGAACTGTTCGCAATCAATTAATTTGTTATTTGATCAGGGGTTACTGTGTTTGGTATATTTTTGCAACGAGAAGCATTTCACTCCTTCAAAACAGCGTATGAGCCTGTTCTTTGTTTGTTAGTTTTTCTAGCAACGAATTTTTACGGTTCCTTTTTACTGATTTCCTTTTATTGAAAACAAGTAATTTTTTGCCAGAACGTACGAGTCTCTTGCAGAATAAAACGTCCCTCGAATCACCATTTTGAATGACCCGTAAAGAAGCCTACTAATGCAGTAATCATCTTTAACGCAGCCAAAGCATTCGATCAATTCCCCGTGGTGAAGAAATAAGAAAAACCTAATACACCAGTATCATTCACGAAAAAGCATACATGATGTTGAAAAATGGTTCCAAGTGTAAAAGAATGAAAACAACCCTATTATAGCAATACCGGGTGTCCCAAAAAAGTATAGGCATTTGAACATGTCCTGTGAAGGAGCATTGTATTCAAAAATTTTCATTTTCAGTTTATTGTATAGATGAGATCTCAACTTTTTGCAACCTTGCATGATCCAATCGGATTTGCATTCCCACATTAATTCACTTAAAGAGGCTAAACTTCTGAGGCAGCTTGAGACAGATGCTTATTGAATTATGCTAGTACTATCAATGCTACCCTGGGTACCAGCCTCTCTAACATAAAAACAGAGAGTCTGGTACAGTGCGCCCCTCTCCTCGTTCTGATGAGCCCATATTGACCAATCAGGAGCCAGTATTCATATCTGTGTAAGTGCAAAAGGTCACAGTGAAACAATAGCGAGCACTTGCGATAAGCTTCGATGTAAAACACAGAACATTAATTTGGTTGCGTAACTGAAGAAGGCAACTGACTGCGAATACGGATTTGCGAATAAGTTTAACGATGCTGTCACGCGTTCAGCCATTAGAACATTTACAGACAGACGGGACACACTTGGCAAACTGCCCATGGATTTAAAGATCAACAATATTTTGTCAAGCTGCCGCTCTAATCATCGCAACGAAGTTGGGCCTAAATTTCACTGTTCTGTTGACAACCACCATCGTCAATCGGCGCTCCCGTGAAGCTAATAAAGCCTATTGCCCGTCATCTAATATGCAGCAAGTCATATTTACACCATAGAAAGGACATTTGTATCAGTATACTGGAAACAGGTAAGTTCGATTTGTTATTCTTCACTCACTGACCTCCCAATCATCATGGGCTATTCCATTTTTTAATCTATATAGGTTCTTTTTTTTTTTTTTTTTTTTTTTTTATGAAGGGTGTTTGCTAGGGGGATGGTGGAATCCAGGGGATGTTTTACTGGCTACTGGCTGGGGTCCCTGGACTCCAGGGAAAGGGGGGTTCTTCAGTTTTTCATCATGACCCTTAATTTCTGGGAGACTGGGAGCTTCTGTACAACATCCCTGGATTTCAAGGTTGGGTAGAGTCTTGGATAAGTACCCTGGAAATTATATGTAATCTCACCCCTGAAATTTGCCTTCCACGTACGGATTAAAAATGGAGTAGACCAATGAATTTGTGCTCAATGTCAACTTCTCTAGACAAAGTGTTAAAATGTAGGCTGCTGTGAGTATTGAGCATATACCTACTGTATAATCTAAAAACAACCACAAATTTGGACAGCAAGAGAAGAGTAACTTGTGCAAATGGCACATAATTTCGACTAGGTAGGCCAAGCTGCCGCGGAGAGTATTTTGGCAATTCCACACTAGAGAATTTCCACAAGACATTTTTGGCACACTTTGAACAACAGATTTGCAAACCTGAGGTGATCTTGTTGAAAACTGGTGTACTGTGCACTCGTGCAAGGGGCAGAGACAAGTATCCTTCCCATGGTACGTTTACCTCTGAAAATGTGTTAAGTTTAAAGGATTACAGGGTTGTGCCATTTTTAAATGCCTTTTTCAAAGCACCGTGTGAATTTTTCTGTATGCTTTTTCTGTCATTGCAGTATTTTTATGTATGCTTTTCCTCAGTTCTTCTGGATTCAATTACAGTATGTCAAGATGGGCTAACTTTTAATAATGAGTCATCTCTATTATTATCTTAGGTTATCCAACAAAAGAACGCATCTGTTTTACCAAATGATCATCAGCCTATGAAACCATCAATGGGAATTCTTAGCAAAGAACTACAGTATGTTAATAAAGGAATCACACATCAATTTATCCTGAACACGCGCTGCTTGGATCTATAAAATGGTGGCTGCATTATCAGGAGAAAGCAGCTGTAATTGATGTTCGCTTACTGGCCTTTTTGTGTATTGGTCCACATGCTCATTGCAACTGAACAAAATTCCCGTCATTGTCTTGTGAAAGAACAATAAGGGGGTATCTGGCTTTTGTTGAAGAGAACTTAAAAGTGCTGTTTCAGATATAAACTATCACCATTTAGCTTGTGCAAAATGCCAATATCATGTCTTGATATGATAATGTCTCAACTCAAACATAAATACTGTGTAGTTTTCTGCTTACTTGCCTCATCTTTTGGCCTCATAAATTTACAGCACAGGTCAGTGTACATTGGTAGTGTTCTGTTAACAATTTTATAGAGATCAATGAATTGCCAAATTTTTTCACACTCCTTGAAAATTCTTGAAAGAATTTATGTGGAAAATTCTTGCGGATCATTGAGAGGTCTTGTGGTGTCAATGTATACATGGCCTGTACTGTGTACTAGTAAGATCTGGCAGCTGTCACTGCAGAGATATGCAGCAATAACTTATCAAATCAGAAACTNTTGAAGAGAACTTAAAAGTGCTGTTTCAGATATAAACTATCACCATTTTGCTTGTGCAAAATACCAATATCATGTCTTGATATGATAATGCCTCAAACATAAATACTGTGTAGTTTTCTGCTTACTTGCCTCATCTTTTGGCCTCATAAATTTACAGCACAGGTCAGTGTACATTGGTAGTGTTCTGTTAACAATTTTATAGAGATCAATGAATTGCCAAATTTTTTCACACTCCTTGAAAATTCTTGAAAGAATTTATGTGGAAAATTCTTGCGGATCATTGAGAGGTCTTGTGGTGTCAATGTATACATGGCCTGTACTGTGTACTAGTAAGATCTGGCAGCTGTCACTGCAGAGATATGCAGCAATAACTTATCAAATCAGAAACTCGGACACTAGAAATTCATTGTATCAAACAGATAAGAAACTTTTCAGGCTACACTCAGATATATTTCATGCAATGCTTACAGTACACACATTTAAAACAACTTAAGAATTTGGACCAGCACTGAAAGTTTCTTGAAATTATCAGATTTTGGGTACCAAGAGTTTCTTAAGTTTCTTATAGGTTCCATAACAATCTTCATGTTCCATAACAACATGGGCCAACATGTGCCCTTGTGAACATTTTAAAACAAGGTTTTTCAAGCTAAAGAGTAGGGCTCTTCTGTGCTATATAGTGTGTATCAGCAACCAATGGATGATTAAAGGTACAGCAATGTCTTCTCAAAAATCCTCACACTCAACCTGCAACAGCTGATTAGGAAGGAAGAATATGTTGCTGGCTGGGAGCATTATACTGTCATGCTCAAAGCTAAGGAACTATATGGTGCCAACTTGGAGCATAGTTCATCATAAAAATAGATGATCATTATTGGCTTATAAACATCCTTGAAAACATTTACCATTAAACACTCTCAGTNAAGCTAAAGAGTAGGGCTCTTCTGTGCTATATAGTGTGTATCAGCAACCAATGGATGATTAAAGGTACAGCAATGTCTTCTCAAAAATCCTCACACTCAACCTGCAACAGCTGATTAGGAAGGAAGAATATGTTGCTGGCTGGGAGCATTATACTGTCATGCTCAAAGCTAAGGAACTATATGGTGCCAACTTGGAGCATAGTTCATCATAAAAATAGATGATCATTATTGGCTTATAAACATCCTTGAAAACATTTACCATTAAACACTCTCAGTTGGTGGATTTTCTGCTCTTGCCTTCTTTTCTTACCATTCAAGGATTGAGAAGGTTTTTCACAAGAAACTTGTTCAAGAAACTCCACACTTAATGTGATGGACTAAAAATTTTAGGAAACTTGACTACTATGCACAGGAAGCAGTAGGAAACTGTAAAAGTTAAATTCAAGGATATTAATGGCAAATTTGACATTGGACGTTTATTCTTGCATAATTTCCACTCCAATTTTATATTTTGAGTCAAACAGTGTTTTTCTTGCAAAATGTTGCTTTTATGTCTAGAACACATCTGCAGAAGTAGAAGTGGTAGAGATCATGCCATAATCCTTGTACCGAAAGTAAGAAACAAATTAAGAAACTTTTTGTATAAAGAAGTGAAAATTTCACTTGAAATTAAGAAACTTTTTTTGATGCTATAGGATGGGCTGTTACAAGTTTTGAATGTATGGAAAATGTTTCAAAACTCTTCCAGCACTCACAACAAAAGAATCCAACAACCTTTAGTCACAGTGCTAACATGAAGAACTGGTATAATATATGGCAAGATACAATGGTGTGATGGGGCTGACTAGTAGCTGGCGAAGCAACTTCATCAAAAAGACCCTTTTATAATTGTTTCTGCAGCCATAGCCATACCTGCTCCTGACGACTGTGAGCTAAATGGTGCTGCTAATATCTGACCGAGCTTACAGTACTTACATTAACTAATGCATTGATTAATNTTTTATATTTTGAGTCAAACAGTGTTTTTCTTGCAAAATGTTGCTTTTATGTCTAGAACACATCTGCAGAAGTAGAAGTGGTAGAGATCATGCCATAATCCTTGTACCGAAAGTAAGAAACAAATTAAGAAACTTTTTGTATAAAGAAGTGAAAATTTCACTTGAAATTAAGAAACTTTTTTTGATGCTATAGGATGGGCTGTTACAAGTTTTGAATGTATGGAAAATGTTTCAAAACTCTTCCAGCACTCACAACAAAAGAATCCAACAACCTTTAGTCACAGTGCTAACATGAAGAACTGGTATAATATATGGCAAGATACAATGGTGTGATGGGGCTGACTAGTAGCTGGCGAAGCAACTTCATCAAAAAGACCCTTTTATAATTGTTTCTGCAGCCATAGCCATACCTGCTCCTGACGACTGTGAGCTAAATGGTGCTGCTAATATCTGACCGAGCTTACAGTACTTACATTAACTAATGCATTGATTAATATATTTCAAGGACTCGTGTGTGCTTTAAAACTTAACAGTTGCTTAAAATATACTCAAGCCAAGTTTGTAAGTTGTAAAATTGTCATTTTCACTTGATAAGTTCAGAGTTCATACCATTGATGATATGAAGATCGCAGTGCAACTTCCCAAGCTTCAGTTCTTGTCAAGTTTTTAAAGCGATTCACACCACAATAATAATAATAGGAAGGAAAGCACATATTTTTTGTTTTTTGCATGACCGTGCAAGCGCCGATTTTCCTAATGTTTGCACCGAATGAAGAAAAACGTCTGACTGTGTTCATTGCTGTTTATTCCAGGTTTACCATTTACCCCTGGTTTATTGCATCTGATATCAGTGTTCTTTCTTGGGCCCATTTCGTTGCATTTCATTTTTTCAGCAGCACGAGAAGACTTCTTTGACTCTTGACTGTGTGTGATATGTGATTCAGTTGCGATTATTTGGCAGTGCTGGATGAAAACTCTGTGCAAAAATCCTCTCACAACACTTGCTAATCCCGAGAAGTTTGGCAAATGGTGAAGAAGTTCTTTCTTCGTCTTCGATGTTATTCCAGTAGGCCCGAGGAGGGGGCCCAGGCTCTCGTGAGTCGTGGAGTCTGATTCCAGGATTCCAAGATTCCAGTCCGTTGAATAGGCTAAGCTACTTTTCAAATGAGCTCAGCCGATTTGCACCGGAACGAGGTTTGGGCGCACTGTACCAGACTCTCTGTTTTTATGTTAGAGAGGCTGGTACCCAGGGTATATCAATGCGTAATTTGAAGACAATTTTGAGTCAATTCAACCTTTGAAATCATATCATATCAAATTATTTAAACACAAAATCCCTTCAGCAGAATTAAATACAAATCAAAGTTATGATACAGTAATTACAGTATAATAATTACAAGAAGAAAAGAAAGTTCAAAACTGTTCTAGGGGCCTATTTGCTGCTCTTCCAGGGAGTCGTGTTTCAAGTTTGCTTCAGCTCTTAAGGTGAGTTTCTAGATTTTTTTTAACTGTGGCAAGGTTGGCAGCTCCCTGATGGTAATAGGGATGCTGTTAAATGCAGTAAGAGCTGAATAATGAAAGCATTTTTTCACATATTCAAGATTGTATCTTGGAATTTGGATATTCCTGCAGTTTCTCGTACTATAGTTTGAATGCAAGGATATCTGGGGGAATTTATCCCAAAGGCTCTCTGGACACATCCTGCTCATAATCTTATAGGTCATGGCTAATCGATCGAATTTAATTAGTTGTTCTACATCGAGCCAATTGTAAGACCAATTATCTTTAATCCTAGCCCTCTCAATTATTGTTCGGGCTCGGTCCTGTAGATTTTGCAGGATTTTTATTTTAGAACTAGGAATGCTTCCCCAAATAACATTTGCATACCGCAAATGACTTTCTATGAGGGCCCGGTATACACTATCTAGTTGTTTTTGTGGCACAAGGTTTTTCAGTTTCTTAAGAGATGAAAGACCTCCACGAACCTTCCCTTTAACAACTTTGAAGTGTTGTTCCCAGTTTAATCCTTCATCTACGATGACCCCAAGTGACTTTGTCTTCTTTGCGCGTTTAATTTCTGAGTTATTTAGCATTAGTCGTTCAGAGACATCCATTTTATTGACTTTACGGGGATGGCCAATCAACATATATTCAGTTTTCTTTGGATTAGCTGTCAGTTTATTGATTCTCAACCATTCTGAAATATTGAGAAGTTCTCTTTGAGCATTCTCAAGTAGATTTTCAAGGTTGTTGGATGTTATCGTAACATGCGTGTCATCTGCATACATGCTGGCTTTTGATAATTCTAGGCACGTTTCGAAATCATTCAGATAGATTATGAACAGGAGTGGACCAAGACAGGAGCCTTGAGGTATCCCACAAGTTATCATTTTAGCTGAGGACTTATGCCCACCCACTGTGCAAAACTGTTTCCTATTTTGTAAATATGAGGTAAACCAGTCACCTGTTATACCTCTTATGCCATATTTCTCTAATTTTGCTAACAGGATGGTGTGATCAACTGTATCAAATGCTTTTTTCAGATCAAGAAAGATAGCTAGGTTTACTTCTCTTCTGTCCATGGTAGAGTACCAGGAGTCAGTACTGTTTATCAAGGATGTTATTGTTGAATAGAGTTTACGAAAAGCAGCCTGGTTGTTCGTAAATATGGGCTGAAGAAAATCAAACATTTGATCATGCACAATCTTTTCCAAAATTCTTGAGAAAATGGCAATTACAGAAATCGGCCTGTAATTGTTTGCATCACTTTTTGGACCGGTTTTGAAAATGGGGGTGACACTTGCTAATTTCCAAATGTCTGGAAAAACACCGGTTTTCAGGGACGAATTGTATATCATTGTCAATGGTTTCCAGATTAAATCCCCAGAATCCTTTACTAGTCTTGTGGAGATCTTATCTGGTCCCGGTGCCTTTCCATTCTTTAATTTGGATATTGCATTTAATACATAAGTATTGTCTATCAACGTGAACTCAAATTTCTTATTATTGGCGTTGATTTTGATTAGAGGGTCATCTTCATTTTTTGATTCTAGTTTTTCAGCCAGTTTTGGACCTACTGTAACAAAATGTTGATTGAGGGCTTCGGCAATGTCCTTCTCTTTGGTGAGTGTTCGCCCATCAACGTCAAGACTAGAAATCACTGTAGAGTGAGTGTCTCTATTCAATACCTTATTTACAGCTTTCCACATACGCTTTGGATTTTCCTTATTCTCATCTATGAGACCCAGATAGTATGACTGTAAGGCATCTCGTATTGCTTTAGTCACTTTGTTACGAAGTGTCTTATATACTTGGCACAAATCAGGAGAGTTTATCGCATCCTTCTTTGCCCTATCTCTTTCTTTCATAAGCTTTCTTATTTCAGGAGTTATCCATGGTGCAGGATCAGGACGCATTCGTTTTTTCTTGAAGGGTGCATGAATATTAAGGATTGATTCAAAAATCTCCTGAAATGTTGCTGCCATACTGTCTGGATCATTGGCAAGGGGGCCGAGGATGGTCTCCCATTCAATCTGTTGCAGGTCATATTGAAAAGCTGCCTTATCATATTTGCTTAGACTGCGAGACTCTATTATTTTTGGTTTTTTTTTTAGTCTTTGTTCACCTATTTTACGTATTCCATACACCAAATAATGATCAACCATCCCCAGCTGCAAGACATCTACCTCAGATATATATTGCTGTTTAGTGGTATGGAAATGGTCAATTAGTATTTTACTGATTCTTTGTTCATTTTGCTCATTGGTTGTTATAGAGACTCTGGTATAGCTCTTAATCAGTTGCTCAAGCTGATACTCAGAGTAAATTGCCTTTAGCCTCTTTGTATTGTTATTTTGTTTACTTGCGAGGTCACAGTTCGTATCACCTATCAATATAATTTCTTTTTCCTCTTTATCTAGTTGTTTTAGAGTATCCCTAAGATTTTCAAATGATTCTTCATCAGCTCCTGGGGTTGGAGGACGATACCAACAAACTATAAGGAAAGGCTTTGCATGGGTTGGTGAAATTTCAACTGATAGCAGCTCCAATTTTTTGCTTTTTAATTTTATGGCTGGGTATGGTAGACTCTCTTTTACATATAAAGCTACTCCACCACCATTTACATCACGGTCATTTCGAAAAATGGAATAACCATTGATATTGACCTCTGAATAATCAATTTTTTCATCCAGACGTGTTTCACTTAGGCCAATAATGTCAATATCGTTTTCCCTGAGGATGATTTCAAGCTCATGCTTATGTTTTCTCAGGGAAACTATATTCAGAAACGCTATTTTTAGACCATTTCTCTTACCACGTAAATATGTATTCTTAAAAATCTCATGATCAATGCAACCATTATATAAATTAGAGAAACTATTAAAAGAAAAGATGCATTTGCACTGAAACAGTTCACAGCGCAAGGTTCTAGGACCGAAGGAACTTGAACGGTGTCGAGAAGTGGCTTCTAGAACTAAAGGATCTTTCTCGTCCAAGTTTCGTTCCAGTTGTGATTGTTCAGTCATATTGGGCTTTAGAATAGTGAACTTTCATAGTTGCACTTTCCTAGCTCAACAAACTTCCAAAATAACATATTTAGCTGTCCCAGAAGCTCTTTATAAATTACACATAGTAACTGCATAATTACAGCATAATTACCATCTGTCTTAGGCTGCCTAAGAAATGTTGCCTGTTTAAGTGAATTACTCTGCAAATACGAACCCGATTGGGCATGCAAGGTTGCAAAATCTAAGTTGAGATCTCATCTATACCATAAACTGAAAATACATTTTTTGAATACTAGGCTCCTTCACGGGAATTGTTCAAACGCCTGTACTTTTTTGGGACACCCGGTAGTGCAAAAGTTTTATTGCTTTAATTTGTTTATTAGTAATTTCTTAAGTTAGTATTTTAACGGCAGAATCTCTTCAATGAACGGTGCAAAATTTTGCGCGGTACCGTCGAGAAGACTCTCCTTCCAGAATGCAGATTGATGTAAACCAATGGCGGGAAGCAATTGGAACATTCCGATCTTTCGTGCTTACGAAGAGGGTGGGCTGTACATAATAAACCCTCACTTTTCTCGGTGCTTCTTCCAGCATCAAAATTATACTCGTTTACCATTCTCTTTGTTCTGATCGCAATCCCTCTGTTACCTTTGGGACTGACGATCCAGACATTGACTATATATTCTTTTCATCCCAAATAGACCATTTTGATATTTAGAAAAGGGCCTGGGGAGAGCAACATTTTTCTGGTAAATGGCTGCCACAGTTCAATTTATCGTTGGTGAAAAGCCCTGTGGCAGCCATTTACCAGAAAAATATTGCTCTCCCTAGATCCTTTTTCTAATAGGCCTTTCCCATAATTACGTCATAGCCCGAGCGGCACGCATTGCATCATGGGACTAGTAGTTAAAAATCTGATCTCATGTTGTGATTTGTATGGAGTTGCAAGGAAGCGTGCGGAAGTAAGTGGTTTAGCGTGATAAATATCGAAGAAACACATGGAAAGATCAACTGAATTTACAGATGAAAATGTCCCTAGCTTTTTTCAAAACTCTGTCCCGTGATCTGTGCGACAGAATTGCAGATTCGAGAAGTTTTAGCGGAGGAAGAGGACGAATGCTCAACACGGCCTAACGTCAACATGACATGGTCAACGTGAACGAAAATGGGCAAAGAGAAGGGAAAGCTGTCGTTCTGGGATTCACATACTGTGTTCCTGACTGCTTTATCAAAAAGTAGACGGAATCCAGAACTTTCATTTTGCAATTTTCCCAACGAAAAGAGTGCAGAAGAGCAGGAACTGCGAAAGAAATGGTTGCACATGATTTCGCGAAAGGATTTCAAGGCGCCCAGGTAGGTTGGAGCACAGAATGCGTTCAAAGCATTTCGTTGGGGGGCAAAAAAACATACAAGAATGATATTCCCACTATTGTGCCAAAACCTAAAAACCAGAAAAGGCAGACAGAGGGCCACAAATAAATCAAAGAACAGATAAATTATGTCAAAATGTCAAAGTAAAACCTGGGTCTTTGAAATCCTTTCGCGAAATCATGTGCAACCATTTCTTTCGTAGTTCCTGCTTTTCTGAGCATAGGAATCTAATGTCAGAGGAGTACCCCGGTGCGCAACAAGGGCAGATTTTGTAATACAATAGCACTGTTTGCTTTTGTTGACACCTCAATTCAAAGCGATTAGCGATCACAGACAAAGGAAATTCTCTCAAGCAGTAATTCAAAACAAACAAAGCCGCAAAAGTTTCTCTGAAACCCAGGTAGCTAGCTCACTCGTTGTGCATTCCAGGAACTGTTTTTAAGGGCAGACATGAGCATAGATCGAAAGAAGAAGGATATATCTACACATCAGCCGCGGGCATTTTATTTCTTTGGTCCAGAAGCTGAGCAGTAAATGTTTTGATAACACCCAACAAAAATAAGAGAATTGAATCGCCTCCTAAACGGCTTGTGAACCAAACAAATAAAATGCCCGCGGCAAATGTGTAGATGCATCATTCTTCTTTCGATCTATGCTCATGTTTGCCCTTAAAAATACTTTCTGGAATGCACACCGAGCGAGCTAGCTACCTGAGTTTCAGACAAACTTTTGCGGCTTTGCTTGTTTTGAATTACTGGTTGGGAGAATTTCCCTAGTCTGTGATCGCTAATCGCTTTGAATTGAGGTGTCAACAAAAGCAACTCGTGCTATTGTCCTACAAAATCTGCCCTTGTTCCATTGCGCCACAACACCTTACTGACCTGTTACTGACCTGTTCCTAGGCCTGAACTGTTTCGACAAAATCTGTTTAGACATTTTTTTACAGCAAACAAGGTGCTGATTTTGCTCTTACAGCATGCTGCATTTGAAATCGGCCATATGTGTGCATGCAGGCTATAAGTACCAAAATATCAATTAAATTATAAGTAATTCCATCAATATATCCAAACTGCATATCATTAGAAAGAAAAAACATCGTACTTTCAGATGCCATACATTACATCTACTAAAATCTTATTAATTTTTCGAGATTCTCAATTATAATTGGGTTACATTTTTCCTGAAAGACCACGTAGTTACGAAGAATGGAAGCCCCACTACGTTATACGATGTCCCAGAAAACTACGAGGCATTTGGCTAAATACTGTACATAGAGGGTTGTGATGAAGTTTTCTCACAGTTCTCAAACTGTTTAAAATTGCTTTCCTCAGATTATAACCGAAGTTTCTCATAACCCTAATAGAAATTAATGAATAACTTCGTGAAACTCTGCAAGAATGGGCATATGTCATGAAGCTGATTGGTTCATGCAATACAATTCTCTCTATTGTTTATTACAAAGCACAGGATCGAGGCTGAATTTTAATTGCAATAAAAATTCATGAAACAGAAATAAAAAGTCACGAAACAATGGAATTCCACTCTAAACTTGTTTGTTGTATTAACCAATTGCTAATGTGACATATGTGCTTTAAATTGACACCAACTGAAAATTCCCTGAAAGCAAATTTTTAACAATAGAGAGCTTTTACGGTTTCAGGTTTTTGGCACCTGGAATTCTAAAAACTTTCAAATCTTTTACAAGTCAATTTTATGTCATCCGTAATCAATGTCACCCATCCATTTCTTAAATTAGATTAGACGACTGCTTGAACATGACATATGGACTTTTGAAGTTATACAAGCTGAGTAAAGAAATCCCGTTTGAAAGAACACTCCTCCCTGGATATCAAGGCAAGGACATATTATCTAACAATGATAAACAAGGACAGATTTTGTAACACAGTAGCATCAGTTGCTTTTGTTGACACCTGAATTCAGACAATGGAAATTCTCTCAACCAGTAATTCAAAACAAGCAGAGCCACAAATGCTTCTCTGAAACCAAGGTAGCTATCTCGCTTGTTGTGCATTCCAGAAGTTATTTTAAGAGTAGATATGAGCATGTATTGAAAGAAGGAGGATATATCTAAACATCTACCTCGGGCATTTTATTTCTTTGGTTCAAAAACTGAGCAATAAGTGTTTGATTTCACTCAAATAAGAGAATTGAATCGCCTCCCAATCGGCTTTTGAACCAAACAAATTAAATGTCCAAGGCAGATATGTAGATATATCCTTCTTCTTTCGATCTGTGCTCATGTTTGCTCTTAAAAACAATTTCTGGAATGCACAACGAGCGCGCTAGCTATCTTTTGCGGCTTTGCTTGTTTTGAATTACTAGTTGAGAGAATTTCCTTTGTTCCCGATCGCTAATCGCTTTTAATTAAGGTGTCAATCAAAATCCTTTACTTTTACATGCTTTAGCACTTGTTGTCCTGTTGGGAGGATGAAAGTACAACCCTTGGGAGTATAACAATACATTTCCGAGCGATTTATGAGATCGAAGATAAACTACCACATGGCAACAGGGGTTATTATTGGTCCATGCACACCAACACTTTGTGAGGATTTCAGTTGCTATCCTTGGTAATGCAGCGCAAGGTTTCTAGGGACATCACGAAAACTAAACAATGTTACACGTATAAAATTAAGTGCAAAAGTGTTATAAATATAGGGAGTGCGACGAAAATATACATCACAATATGTTACGAAGCGAAAGATTCACGAACGTACGGTAATTCGTGAAGCAACCTCGAATACCATCTCCAAGGTGTGTCGTGTCAAAGTTTTTATCGAAAAGGTGATTTTGCAGTTTCTTGAAAGACAATATCACACGACTGTTCATATTTTTCAAAGCGAACGCGGTATTTTCAAGGTAAATATTTGTACTTCAAAGATGAATAAACCGCACATTCATACCATTTCTACATTTAGTTATTGTACGTATTTGCACGGCCCACTGTAAATTGTAAATTGACTGACGTGGCCACCGTGCGTAAAGAAATTAAAATCAAATCAACCCCCTATGACTTGGTTCTCTCGTAGGAAGGAGGGAAGGGGGTGGGGCGAAATTACATCAGTTTCGTGGTCTGAAAGCTTGATTCTCTCTGCCTACTTTAACTAAGAATGGGACAAATGTTTGAAAAGGTTTGCCAAAAAATGGGAAGTTTCAATAGGAAGCAATACCGCCAATTGGAAAGCTTTCATAGGAAGCTCTACCAACGAATGGTCACGGATTTATTAACGAATGGTCACGGATTTATTGGAAATTACCTACAAATGGTTAACAAAATCAAACCTAAAAATGGGTAATAAATTTGATTTTGCAAATTTTTACACATGGTTGGATTACCTCAATTTTCTAGTCCATACACCCCTTCTTAAGTAGAATCCCCTAATAGAATTCTCGTATGCATGTATCTTATAGGTATAAGAAGCTCTTTGTAAGAAACTCAACTCTTAGATCACCGAAAGGTCAACAAAACCAAATCAAGTACTGGAAGAATATTTCACAATAAATGTTTTGATTTCGTTTGAAACTTTCCACATTGCCCGAAGAATACTGCTGATTCTTTGTTGCACTTTGTCATTTCATAAAACTGATGAAGTGTTCACGATGGCACATGCGATCCACAGCTAATAATTGCAACAAGAATTTGAGCACCCTCTCAGAAACTGTTAAGAAACTTCAGTACTCAGCACCTGATGAATTTAAGGAATTTTCAACATTTCGCAATTTCTTAATTTCTGAAGAAAATATGTGTATTCCAACAACTAACGGTCATACCATAGAAGCATGTAATTCAGGTTGGCAGGAACTAATGCCTTTTGGACGTTTAAATGTAATTCTGATATAACAGTCTCTCTGATTGGTCTTAAAGTCTGTCTCAAATAAGATGTCACGTGAAAATGTCCGCGAATAAAAACAACTGAAGTGTTTCTGCATGATTAATTTTGCGTTATCGCAAATCTCAAGTGACATCTCATTTAAGACAGACCTCAATGTCTTCGTTTTTCACTTACGCTTAAGGAGCTCGGTTCTGGCTCTTTAGGTTCAGTACTCTCCAGCAGAATGACATTTGAGCAATTCTCATTTTGCTCTCGCTATCGTAAAAATACACGATACGAGTAACGACTAACTGCATCCTTGTAGAGTAGCGATTTCATCAACCAGTCGCTTATTATCTGCTATTTCAGTCCGTAACCTTGTAATTGTTGCTTTATATTCAGTTATCGAGCGCTGCTGCGATGCGTACGAGTCCCGTAACTGAGCAACCATTGTTTTGACGTTCGATGCGTCGAATTTCGCTCGATTTTGTCGTAATGTCTGTTGTAAGAGTGACAACGACGTTGCGTTTAGTCGCGTTAGTCTCTGAAAATCTTGGATGACTCTGTTTAACTCTACTTGTTTCGCTTCAACTTCGGCAGATAAATTCGCCGCCGATAAACGAGCTTGGCTGGCATTTGCGAGAGATAATTTGGCATTCGAGCTGTAATTTTGGCATTCACTTGAGCGGGGCTGTACTATGTTTGTTGCGCTGGTCGAGACGTTGTTTCGGATGTTTGTGAAATAATTGTCTCTGTACGGGCTGATATATGCTTCGGAACGCAATCTTCTCGAACTGTTTAGAAGTGAGTCGAGGGTCTGAAATGAAAAATAAAATATTGTGGCTGCTGTTGCAAAATATGGCAAACTATAGCGGTATAAAAGGTCGAATTTTTTTAGACAAAGGATACAGTCTTGATTAAGACAAAGCGATTTGGCAACCTCGGGAATAAATTTCACAGTTTCTATGAAGCAAACCATAGTGATGTAACAAGGACAGATTTTGTAACACAATAGCTTGAGTTGTTTTTTTGAAACCTGAATTCAAAGCGATAAGCGATCGCAGACAAAGGAAATTCTCTCAACCAGTAATTCAAAACAAACAAAGCTGCAAAAGTTTCTCTGAAACCCAGGTAGCTAGCGCGATCGCTGTGCATTCCAGAAATTAATTTTAAGAGCAAACATGAGCATATATCGAAAGCAGAAGAATATATCTGCACATCTACCTCGGGCATTTTATTTATTTGGTTCAGAAGCTAAGCAGTAAGTATTTAAATAACACCCAAAAAATAAAGAGAATTGAATCGCCTCCCAATCGGCTTTTGAACAAAATAGATAAAATGCCCGAGGTAGTTGTGTAGATATATCCTTCTTCTTTCGATCTATGCTCATATTTGCTCTTAAAACAATCATTGGAATGCACAACAAGCGAGCTAGCTACCTGGGTTTCAGAGAAACATTTGCGGCTTTGCTTGTTTTGAATTACTGGCCGAGAGAATTTCCTTTGTCTGCGATCGCAATCGCTTTGAATTGCGGTGTCAATCAAATTCAAAACCAACTCATACTATTGTCTTACCAAATCTGTCCTTGCTTAGTGATATGCTTTCCCTTCCCTGCTAATTCTTATTTGATTGAAAGCACTCAGAGGTGTGAAATATATTCTTCTGAAAGGCAAATTGCTTTGTCTTCCGAAGTCTACAGCTCTTGTTTCACAAAATTCGCCCTTGCTGAAGGGAATAATATAGAGATTCCTTCAACTCCATTTTTTGTAAAATATCCATCAAAATATAGCATTTTCAGAATACCAGTTTACGAAATGAACATATTTCAGAATTCTCTAGAGATTCAAAACTTTAATTTTCTTTATTTATAAATGTTCTTAAACAAAACAATTCTGCATACGTCTTTCAATTGGCGTCTCTTCGGGACTCCGTCACTTTTCACCTTTTTTCAAAATGAAAGCGTTATTTTGAAGATAAATCTTTGTACTTCACAGAGGAACGAAACAAACATCAATTTATATGATTGCTCGGATATAAGTGGATTTTTGACTCTTTGCGGGCTTGGGTGAAGACTACTACCAACTGCAAAAAACAACGAAGACGTGCCTGAAACAAAAGTGTTTAAAAAATGCATTTACAATCTGGCGACGGAGCCAATTTAAGCATTGCAATATCATAAAATAATAAACATTGCAAGCTTGACAGCCTTACCTGTGATAAATTTCCAGCCATAGAACTTGCATTTTGTGATATGACAAGCGATTGACTTGCTAAACTCACAGCAACATTCAGATCCGCTTTGATGCTGTTCGTGTATCTAATTGCTTGCAAACTCGTTTGGTTGACCTGAAAATCAAAGCATATCTTTAAGAAATTGCTCGGAAAGAATATCACCATACTACGCGACATTCTTGCCAACTATCTAGGACTGGCCATGCAGTGGTCCTGAGATAAACTCAACATGCAACAGAAAACTCATGTGCTCAAACAGCGATGAAAGGCTAAAATTATTGCCAGGAACATACCGGGTGTCCCAAAAAAATGTACACAGATTTGGTTGATTCCAGCGATGTGAATTTAGCTTGGATCAATGTCTAATTACTCTAAAAATGTTCCTCGATAGTTAACTTAAAGATAGATACCTCGTTTGTTGGTATTGGTGCTATGAGAGCAGACATGTTAATCTTGAAAGCTCAAATTTGCCTCTGCAAACCAGAGCTTTAGCCTTTTGGTCTAAGAAAATTGTTAAGGCACCGCGTATAAATAAACGATATCCTTGATAAAATTTGAACATTATTAGATATTGTGTTATTCTGTTTTCCAGAAGTCACCCCCAAGTCACCCATTGGGCAGTTTCTTAATTTTTCATTAATTTCAGTTCTTAATTTTGATGTGCTTCAGGAACTTGCTCAGGGAAAAAAGGCCAAAGCTCTGGTTTGCAGGTGGACGCAAATTTGAGTTTTCAAGATTGATATTTCTGCTCTCAAAGCACCAATACCAACAAATGAGGTATCTATGTTCAAGTTAACTATCGAGGAACATTTTGAGAGTAATTAGCCACTGATTAAAGCTAAATTGACATCGCTGGAGTCAACCAAATCTGTATACTTTTTTGGGACACCCAGTAGTGTTGTAATCCTTTGCACACAGACAATCCATTTTTTCATTTCCGGCCTGGATACTAAATAAAGTTCTTACTGCAAAATTTGCTGGTATTTAGATTTTTTATACCATCAAAAACACTGACGAGGGACTCAAATTTGAGAAGTGAATGTTGACATGTTCCAAGTCAAGTCCTTACGAGAAATCAAGATAATATTTCCTGCTTGTTGGTATAGCAGTTCTCAATCTCGTCCAAAGAATGAGTTCGTTGCTCTACCTCTACTCTGGGATACAAGAGGTGGTTCTACAATTTGATTGGCTTTTCGAAAACAATAGCAAACATTAATTAATTCTTGAAAACTTCCTAATTATTAGACTAACAACAATGTGATCTTGTCACTAAGCAACAACCATTACAATGCTGCTTTGTTTTTTGGAATCGAGGTCGCATGATTAGGGTTGCCTGGCAAACTGAATATCCATAATGGCTGCTTATCTGTCCATATTTTCGACAGATTTGATCGAAGTGTACCAGGGTGTTCATTCGGCTTTGTGGTCAGCGTATGACGTAAGAACACCGTGGGAACGAGGTTGCGTCTTTCTTTCCAGTTACAATGCAATTTTCAAAAAATTTAGAAAATTTTGCTCCAAAAGTTTAGCCTAAAGGTTCTTAAAAGTTGTGGTCCTATGCGGGTTTTATTCCAGTCATTTTATCAATTGTCTAATGAAACTGATAAATCTATAAATTAACTGCAAAGTTCCAAAAATCACCGAAGACTGTAATCAACCAAACAGAGCTTAGATGACAGTCTAAATTAGCCTTATTACATAACACGAACCTCACTGGTGTGTCTCAAAGACACTGCTGCCATATTCTCCGCAGCTCTTGAAGTCTCATTGAAATTCTGCACAATTCTCAACATATCCTCGGCCTCTTTCAAAACATTCCTTGACGTTGTAACAGCATTATCCGCAACTGTCTGTGCATTATTCGCCTGTGCAGCTAACGTGCTTGTCTCTGCCTCCGCAGTGCTTAAAGTAGCTCGCATGGCATTAGTACTGCTATTGTATGAGGTGAGGTTTGACCGGATCATGACGTAATCATTTTGCAGCCTCGCTAGGGTGGAATTCAAGGCTACGAGGCTGCTTGTGAGCGAATTAAATCGAGTTTGTAGGTCAACTAAACTTGGATTCGTGCTCGCGTTTAGTGCTTCGGAATTTGCTAGTGTGATATTAGATCTTTGAGACAGCTGGGTGATATTTCTCATTAGCTCTGTCAAATTTGCTTGCAGCAGATTAATAGAACTTTGTAGGCCTTGTAAAGAACTTCGTTGTTGTCGAAGGACCAATCCAGATGTATTCACAACTCTGGAAGCTTCGTTAGAAACTGCAGTTATTTCCGAGGTTGTATTGGTCGTGTTACTAGTCAACGATATGATCTGTGCATTCTGGCTTGCAGCTGTTGTATACTGTCGCTGATATCGCCCCCAAAGCGCTGTCATATTCTTTGATACGGCATTAAGCTCATCCTTCAAAACGTCAGTCATGTTTTTCTTCCCAGAAACATCCCTCTGCAAGACATAATTACTTGCCCAGAGAAGCTGATAAATAGCGCCTCTCAAACCAATCATTTGGTTCCTTGTAGCATTGATAACAACCATATTAGCATTTGTTTGGTTGATTCCGTTTGACACATTCTGCTCTAGCGTTCGCTGCATTGCATCTAAAGAGAAGTTCAAAGCAGCGAGCTCCACAACTAATCCACTTTCGATACCGGACGAATTCTGCGCGCTCACATATAATTGACGGACGTTAGTAGTCAGGGAAGCGAGGCGATCTCCAAACGAGGGCGATAAACTGAGCTGTGTGATGCTTTGGACAGAAGAAAGGCTGTTTGTGATGTTTGTTATGTCTCGTCGTAAAGTATGGACTTCAACTTGGATGAGGCGATAGCATTCAGAACAAGCTGTGAGAGAAACAGTATCTTTTATCTTCAACGTTTAAAGTTAGCAAAATTTCAAGAGTACAACCATGGGCAGTTCGAACACTATTGTTGTGATTTCGAACTAACCATTAACAATATCGTGACTTNCGCGCTCACATATAATTGACGGACGTTAGTAGTCAGGGAAGCGAGGCGATCTCCAAACGAGGGCGATAAACTGAGCTGTGTGATGCTTTGGACAGAAGAAAGGCTGTTTGTGATGTTTGTTATGTCTCGTCGTAAAGTATGGACTTCAACTTGGATGAGGCGATAGCATTCAGAACAAGCTGTGAGAGAAACAGTATCTTTTATCTTCAACGTTTAAAGTTAGCAAAATTTCAAGAGTACAACCATGGGCAGTTCGAACACTATTGTTGTGATTTCGAACTAACCATTAACAATATCGTGACTTGCTTACGCCGTCTAAATCCTAACTGCAACAACATTCCGCCTCCAAAACTAACTCAAACGAAAACGCTCGTCGCTGCGGGGGGATTCTCGTTTGGGTTAGTTTAGGAGGCGGAATGTTATTGTCTGTTGCTCACAACTTGAAGTTATGGGCTGGCCTAAGCAAGACACGATCTCGGTAGCGGAATACAAACAATATTTTTGCTTGGTAAGTAAATTATCTTGTTTCATTATTATTTCATGGTTAGTTCGGAAATCACAACATCACTGTCCAAACTGCCAGGATATAACCAGGAACGTTAAAGGGAATCGACATGGTTAAAAGCAGGCCCGGGCCAGGTCGAAAATATAATCTATTGTATTCGACAACTTTGACGCATCCGGTTTCATTGTGTAGGTAAAAAAAACAATGGGTTTGTGGGCGTTTCTTTAGCCTATTTATAGCAGCTACGAGATATAGCTATGGCTATTCCCTTTAAAGTGCCCTTGAAATGTCGTGCCCCCCCCCAAGTTTGAGATGCTTCCTACGTCCCTTTGAAGAATCCCGTTTGATGATGTAATCGAGGATAAACGCTCGTATCAGCTGAAAGTGCAACCGAGCCACCATCTATCATGAATGAACATTGGTAAATATGAATAAATCATAAAGGAGAAATACTCAGAAATACAGAAAAGCAAATGTTGAAAGGAAGAATTGTGCTCTAAATCCAAGGAGAAAATTTGGCAAAAAGTGCTGGACCGGAAATCTAAACGTTATGGATTTCATTCCTTGAAAGAAAAATTTGTTGCACGTGAAGTTTCTTCGAAAGACTTTAATCCCGCTGTTGAATTTTTTAAGAAATTAAAGCGCTAGAAATGTAGATAACGTTTTCCTATAATAGAAGCCAAAAAATGGTACAAACAACGTGAATGTAGATCAGTAACCTATGCTAGAAAAGCAGCAACTTATGTTTCTAATGTCTTTTGTTCTAGTTCTTCGTAAAATCTATGCTTGCGTTTGTTGTTTTAAAACCTAGGTAATATTGTGATTGTCATTCACAGTGAAAAATTCACGACCTTGTGTGTTTCTCCGTTAAAACTGGCTCATTTGACATGTGTTTTGGTAGTTTTTATGCAGTTTCCAATTTGATAGAAAAAACTAAACTAAAATAGTGCATTCTTCTCTGCATTTTATTGCCTTCTAACGATTAAATTGTTTCGTAATCTAGCGCAGTGTAAAATGGTCAAAGCAATAAACTTGAAACACAAATTTTACTAAAAAGTCTTGCAGCCATAATTTTCCAACTTTAAGTTGTAAAGGGAATCGACATTGTTAAAAGTTGGCCCGGGCCAGGTCAAAAATATAATCTATTGTACTCGACAACTTTGACGCATCCAGTTTCATTGCGTAGATAAAGAAACAATGGGTTTGTGGGCTTTTCTTTAGCCTGTTTATAGCGGCTACGAGATATAGCTGTGTCTATTCCCTTTAAGTTGTAAAAATTACACAGTGGACTTACTTTGACAGCCAGCATATGTAGTATTAACAGCATTTTCAGCACAACGATCGCATTGTCTCCCTCCAATGTTAGGTCTGCAAGAGCACTGGCCAGTGACCTCATTGCAAATAGAACTGTTCCCATTGATAGTGTTCACCAACATGCATTTGCAGGCTGCAAAACCAGAAATAAAAGCACTTAGATCCACTACACGGAGACAACGAAATATACTTTCTTTTTTCAAGTCATTAAAATGATTTGTAGAAAACCATATTTTAATAAAGTTTGCATTCTCATATCAAGTAAGTAACTCAAGTATATTCGGAAAATACGGTTTAAAGACCCATTGACAAACATGATCCTTCGTGGGCCAAATGAAAAGCAAAACGAAAAGAACCTAGGCCAAAAATAACTCTCAGGCCTAGTTTAAAGTAGTGTTTTTGCCGTGTCAAATCGAACTGTATTAAAAATCTGACTTAAACATCGTCGTTTTGCCGTGTTTGATTGAAACTAAAATGGTTGAAATGGCAATTTTTTCCAAATGCGCAAGCGTAATGGTAGCCTGCGTGCAGCCTCTACTGTCACTGCGGGGTGGAGAGGAGGAGGAAAGAGCGGAAAGGCTGCACGCAGGCTAGCGTAATGGCTGATCACGCATAGAAACCGGCCACCATGGCCTAGAATTGATCCACCCTCCACCAAACGCGGCAAAAAGACGATGTTTAAATAAAGTCAATTTAAAATGGTTGGTGATTTAAACAACATTTTCATGTCGAATTTAATTGACATTTGGAAATTTTTAGCAGCATCTATCAAGGTCGACACGGCAAAAATACGAGGTTTAAACTAGGCCTAAGACAACGAGAAAGTCAACTTTGGCGCCACATAGGATCATGGTGAGATGGTTAGCAATGGGTCTTCAAGTGCACACAAATTATTTATCTATAAATGGAAAAAAATCCAAATTTGAAAAATTCTCAAAACTAAATCAAAGAAATCTTCCCTCATTTACTTTGATACTATCAACAACGTTACAGCTGTATATTCATTGCATGACCCTTAAACCAGTAATTTTAACCATGTCTGAAGAATTGAAAATGAACACGAACAAGGGAAATAAAGATGGCCTAAACAGCTCCTTCAAACCCTGCAAGAAATAATGCAAAGACTGCCAAAAAACTCACCTCTACACCCCGGAAAAGAAGTGTCATTAAATCCATAGAATCCTGGAATACATTTGTTACAATTTGGTTCCAAAACACCTGGCTGGCATCTCTCACATTGGCTTCCTTCAGTTCCTAGGCGACAGTTACTGCAAAAGCCATTTTGCGGGTCGCATGTCGTGGAACGCGAGTTACACGCACAAAGTCTGCAGTTTGTGTATGAACCGTTGTTAGGGAATTCTCTTGTGTAGCCTGAAGAATACGGAAACAAATATAAATTTTTATATTCATAATTCATGATTCCCAGGTTTTTGGATAAATTAAAAGGATTTGGACCCAAATCGGTAGATACAAATCAGTGCCCTTCCACCTAACAACGAGTTTTCAAAATATGTATATTGGAGGTATATACAAAACTCATAAACATGTACTTTGGCCTTTTTTCTAAATTTGTTCTTCTGCTAACTGTATAGAAAACCTTGATACACGTGACGAAGTCGAAAAACTTCTCATATCCATATACCGTGCTTATTTTTCAATACGTATCTTCTACAGGGTGAGTAAAAAAAAAGTTTACACGTTTGGCAGGCTGTGATATAAAAAGTATGTGGCCGATATTCAAAACTAAAATTTTAATCTATCAGTCAATGGTTAACTTAGACGAGAAAATTTTGCTTGGTAAAATCACTCATCTTCAAGACCCAAAAATTAGAAAAATGTCTGCAAGGGGTTTGTATGGGAAACGAGAATTCCACCCTCCATTTTGGTCCATGATTTACGTGCTATTGAAATCAAAATTCTATTTCTGACACTGACTATTGAATTGAATCTCAATTTCAATGCTAACTAAATCATGGGCCAGAATGGAATGTGGAATTCTCGATTCCCATACAAACCCCTTACAGGCATTTTTCAAATTTTTGGGTCTAAGATGAGTGATTTTACCAAACAAAATTTTCTCATCTAAGTTAACATTTGTCTGATAGATTAACATATTGGCTTTGCATATCGGATACAGTTTTTTGTTCCACAGCCCGCCAAACGTGTAAACTTTTTTTTGACTCACCTGCTATACCTAAATATCCCCTGAATTTTCGTACATCAGATAAAATTATCAATTGTCTCTCGCAGCTACATCAACTCTTGGCACACAAAAGACAGTCTAAACTCCATAAATCAAACACAAATATCTGACAGTAAACGAGATTTTAGGCTAAAGACAGGGAAATATTTAATTCCTTGTGGGATCGAGCACTTCAAATTAAACATTCGAGTCATCAATATTCAAACACGTAAACCCATTTTGGAGCATCAAAAGACAGCACAATTTTTTACTTTTCTTGACGAATTTCTACGGGGTTAGGCTGAAATAAAATAAATATTTTAAATGTTACTTACCGGGTGCACATCGTGAACATGAATTTCCTGTGAAATTTACCGGACAAGAACAGTTCTCAACATATGTTACCACAGCAGATGACACGACTGAACTGGAAGCTGATGACAGACGGACGCTCTCTATGGTAATACTAGAAATGCCGATTGTATTGAATTGAATAGACAGTAATTTGATTGAAGACAAAATATGTTGAAGTGCCCAAGCTGAAACTCTCTCTACTGAATTTATTTCATGTAACCTAACGTTTGCTGTCTGTTGCAGCAATGATGTATTTACTGGCATTGCGAAGGAGACCTGACTGTTATCTGTGTGTGAGAGCACCAATAGGATTTGGATTGTAGGTGAAATGATTCCGGATAAAGAGAACCGTACGGTGAACGATTGAGCATAACTTGATAACTTATTTCCAAGGTAATTGATCGGTGCATGAAGCAATACCGGAGTGGAGTCAACCGGCCTGAATAACAAACCGGACGTTGTATTGGAATAAACGCTGTTTAGGCCATTCAGAGTTTTCAGCTGCCATCCGTCCGCAGTGTTGTTAAAAGTTGATTGAATACCGAGGCTGTAAAATCCGCTTGATGAATCACACTGGTCGGTTTTGTTGAAACAAAAGCAAGGTTGACAACCGTGTGAATTTGTCGTTTGTAAACCGAACGTCCTGGATTTGCAATTGCTGCATTTGTTGCCTTGGACGTTTCGTTTGCAGGAGCAATTTCCATTTTGTAAGTCGCACTGGAGATTGGTTGAGCCTGAAGGGTTACAGTTGCATGGCCTGCAAAGGGAAATAGAATTTTACAGTGAAGGTTCAAAATATGGCAAAGCAAATTTATCTTATCACTGCAACATTAGAGAGAACTAAATAATTGCATAGATATGCTACCAGATAAAGCTTTAGTTGAAATACGCCAAATTACATTTCCTATTTTCGACGGACTATGGTAAAACTTACACAGAACTGATAGTTTGATCTTTAAATCATAAATGGCGATGTTGCGCTCTTGACACCATTAAATTTATCGCAACCCTGACCTGATATCTGATGTAAAACAGAGCCTAGTATAGTATCCATTAGTTTCAAATCGTTCGTAGAGTAGTTGTATTTAGTTAAACATTGAGTGCCTTTCATCTTGGCCCTGGGGTAGTCACTGTCTTTCGTTCCCATGGTATCGTCCCTGTAGTGTTGTATAGTAATTAGCAACGTATAGTAGTATGTAATATTTATTGTAAAATTAGATGAATAAAAAATAGATACATAAATTGGCGATCTCTTATTATTTTCGATGGGGTGCATCCCGATACATAAGCGAAGCATCTTTAGCTGACAGGGTTACCACGTGTAAAGAATATAACATAAAATGAAAATGAAAACGATTTCTTAAACAAAATTCTTAATCTGGAATCAGCCTGGACTCTTATCTGTTGCTCCAGCAGAACGATGGTCCCGAAGAACAAGGAAAATTGAGAAAAATAAAGAAAAGAGAAAGAAAGAAAGAGACAAGAACCAAAAGAGAGGCTTGTAGCAAGACCAGAATCAGCCTAAAAATGACCGATCAAAGTTTCTAAGGACTGACCTAAAATAAGACAATGACATAACTCTTCGAAATAACTTGGGAATTTATAAATGAATTGCTAATGATGTGTTGGCACACCAGTGCCCGTTCGATGCTTGGACGAATTGAGCAATATCTTTAT
Source organism: Aurelia aurita complex sp. Pacific (assembly GCA_004194395.1). Classification (NCBI taxonomy): domain Eukaryota; kingdom Metazoa; phylum Cnidaria; class Scyphozoa; order Semaeostomeae; family Ulmaridae; genus Aurelia; species Aurelia aurita complex sp. Pacific. The sequence continues at coordinate 73,531 of REGL01000665.1, read as the reverse complement.
AAATGTAAAAAAACCTTTATTTCTACATAGTAACATTTCTATGACTTCAACGAAACCTTTGTATTGATAAAAGTGACATTGTTTTCTTTCTGTTCAAGTTAACCATGAAAATGGCGATAACAAAGGCCACCCAAGAGACGGCAGGTGCAAGGCATCCTGGATGAAACAGACCCTTCAAGTCTTCGCAAAATTCTATTTCTGTTTTCTTATACATTTAGGCCGTTTCTGAACCAATGATTGTTACTAAATTGATTATCTTGACCTTGACTATATAAATTGACTAAATTGACTATCTTGATTAATTAAGCTCATCTTGACCCTTTTAATGCTATCCCTGCCACTGTAATTAGGGGTGTTTTCCTTTACATTTTTAACCTTATAAATTGTATTGTATCTATTTTTGTATTATAAAACTTATAAATATTTTAAATGACGTGGGAAATGATACATACATACATACATACATACATATCCTTCGGAAATAGTGCGCCAACATATCTAAATAAATTCAGACAAAATTTATTTTGGATTTTGGTTAGGAATTAAATCATCAATCTTAAATCGGCCTTGTGNATCATCAATTCTAAATCGGCCTTGTGTGCTACTTATCACGACCTATCCAAAGTAGAAATTGTTTTATGTCACACCATGCATCTACAAATTATTGAAGTTGCTTAAAATAACAAAACTAATTTACTTACATGCAACCATTAGAGGTGAAGTTGAAATGCAGCGGCTTGCATCTATCACATTTAGGCCCAGTAGTCGTGTTCTTGCATGGACAAATACCATCCTTGTCACAAAATATGATAGCGGATCCATCCCAGTTGCAGGAACAGTTGCGACAACCGAGTCCGGTTTGATACCCAAAGAAACTTGATCTGCAGGCACTGCAAGTCCGGTTCACAACGCCAGGTTTACAAGGGCATTGGCCAGTTGCTACGTCGCAGACCAGATTTTGAGATCCGAGAATTGTGCAATCACAAGCTATGAATTAAAAAACATAATTTCAATTCCCTTTGGTCAATAATAAAGGGGGAGTTCATTCTGCTGGGTCAATAGTAAAAGTTGAATGTATATCATATCATTTTTCTGTCAAAACCAAGCGATTTTGTTTGCTAAAGCTTTATCAATCAGAAACGTAGAAGAAGATTTGATTTAAAAAAATTTAGCTTTTGCAAAGCTCCCATCCTTTCTAAATCTATCGGTAATTTTCCCATACAGACATTTTTAAGTAAAGTAAGAATCCGCAAAATAGAGACCACTTTATAAGAAACCTCAGGCTGCTTTTTTTGAAAATGGTGCCCTCATATAAGAAACTTCTCAGCCTGATTTGAGGAAAGTTTCTTGAAGGAGGATCCCAAATAAATTCATATTAACAATCTTTGTTAAAATCAGGTGACAAACATTTCTTAAAGATTTCATGCAAAAGCATCTCCATCTCTACACTCGGCATGTACGCTGTGGCTGAGTAAATTTAGATAGAATGCTAGGTAACAGGAACGTACTGTTCGATAGTGTTTGTTCTGAGTCTTCTTTGAAGATTCAAGTTGAAATCACTGAATGCTTCTTAACCATACGATAAGAAACCTTTCAGCCTGTTTCCAGATTAATGACCTTTCAATAAGAACTAAACAGGATGTTTTGAAAAAACTGGCTTCTATTTTGCGGTTCTTACTGTATGATTTAAGAAAAACTTTTTCTCAAGAAAAATTACGAACTTAAAGGCTCTTATTTAACCATCATGCTTTGCACGTGCCATCTGCAGTTGTCATCTCGCTTCTTTTTAGTATAGATTGTAAATATTGTTTTATCGGAGTTTTTATTGTTTTTAAATATATGTTTTTACCTTGAAAATCAGCTTATGCTGAAGGCCAACCCTCCTTAAAAGAATTAAACATGAAATATGAATACTAACCTGTGCAGCCATTATTTGTGAAGTTATAAAATCCCGGTCTGCATTGATCACATTTTCTTCCCATCACTCCTGGTTTACATTGGCATTGTCCACCATATTTAGCACAATTGGTATTGTTCACTGTACCAATCACATTGCAGTCACAGGCTAAGAAATAATGATTTATAGATGAAACGTTGATAGCGAAGGATCTCGAGAAATGATTATTGTGTCTTCAAGAAGACTGAAATAGCCTCTAAGGGTTGGTTGCAGAAAAAAATCATGAAACATAGCCTGAATCACAAACAGCGTTATTTCCTTCACATACATAAGCTCTAAAAAGATTTTACAAAACTCACAAACCCGGCAACTTACGAGATGTAACTATTTCAAAATTTTGTCGAAAACAGCCGTGGCATGATTTACATGCATTCAATCCTTCATTCCTTCATTTTGATAATGCCCAAAATAGATGTGTAGATATATCCTTCTTTTTTCGATACATGCTCATGTTTGCTCCTAAAAACAATTTCTGGAATGCACAACGCAACGAGCGAGCTAGCTACCTGGATTTGTGCGGCTTTGTTTGTTTTGAATTACTGGTTGAGAGAATTTCCTTTGTCGGCAATCGCTATTCGCTTTGAATTTTGGTGTCAACAAAAGCAACTCATGCTATTGTGTTATAAAGTCTGTCCTTGCTTTCGACTAATTAGTTACTGCACGAATTCAAAGTTTCTTTTCTCTCTGGAAAATAATACCAGTTCCACAAAAAGTTGCTAATTCATGCCAGAATATGCCATTTCGAGGACTATCTCGGCACATGGTAATAACATTTTGGGTGGAAATGTTCTTGAATAAGGTGCAAAAATGTCACGCATTCAGCACATTCCTATACCAAGGCAACTACACTTTTCACAGGATCTCAACCTTCAATTGTCTCTGAAACAAAATGAGTACCATTCATCGAGGGAACTCGATGATCTTGTGTCTTTTCCTTCTAATGAATGGTACCATGTGAAGTATTGCTACTTACAATCCTTGCCAAAACAACTTGAAAAATTTCATTTTGCTGCTTGTTCGTCTGATTAACCATCCAAAATACACAGCAGGAAACTTCATATCATTCTTATTTTCGCCCCTCCCTGCCCTCCTGAACAATGTTGGTCCAAAAATATGATCACCAGTTATGAAGAAAAGCAATTCGGCTACGTTGTCGTGATAAAGTCTGTCNAACCTTCAATTGTCTCTGAAACAAACAAAATGAGTGCCATTTATTGAGGAAACTCGATGACCTTGTGTCTTTTCCTTCTATGAATGGTACCATGTGAAGTATTTGTTACCTACAATCCTTGCCAAAACATCTTGAAATTTTGCTGCTTGTTCGTCTGATTAATCGTACAAAATACACAGCAGGAAACTCCATTTCACTCTTATTTTCGCCCCCCCCCCCTGCCCTCCTGAACAATGTTGGTCCAAAAATATGATCACCAACAAGGGCAGATTTTGGAATACAATAGCAACAGTTGCATTTGATTGACACCCCAATCCAAAGCGATTAGCGATTAGCGAAGAAGAAAGGTAAATCTAAAGTTCTGTCTGGCAGATTTTGTTTATTTGATTCAAAAGCCGAGCAGAAGGCATTGTAATTCTCGCATATTTAGGGCTTAAAGGAAACGATTACAAAACAGCTCCAGGATCAAATAAACAAAATCCGCAAGACAGAACTTTAGATTTATCCTTCTTCTTTCGTTATAAGCACATAACTTCTCTTAAAAACTACCTTTCACTTGCACAAGGCGACAGTTTGCCCTACCAGTTTCGGGGAAACTTTTGCGGCTTTGTTTGTTTTGAATTACTGGTTGAGAGAATTTCTTTTGTCTGCAGTCGCTAATCGCTTTGAATTGAGGTGTCAATCAAACGCAACTTTGCTATTGTATTACAAAATCTGCCCTTGTTATGATCACCAGTTATGAAGAAAAGCAATTCGACAGCAATGTCGTGCCCTAAAGCACTGCGTAATCGCACAAGGAACCAACATTGCAAGGAGAAGGGGGAGAGATAGGCAAAAATATGCGATTTCTTCAAGAGTTCTGGCAGATATTATAGCTTAGGTTTTTCATTTGCATATAAATAAAAATAAAATAAAACAAATAAAGGGATGACAACTGTACGATATACTTACCTAAAGAGCCGTTGAACAATTCAGCATTAACTGAAAATGCAATCTTCTGACAAGTCAAACTATCCTGTGAATCCAAAGACACACGTTGCTTGTTCTCCCAGCATAGCTTCGTCATATTTTTCATGGTCTGATTTGCAGCTCCATAAAACTTGCTACCTTGATAGTCCCAAATCAAAACAATTGAATCAACATCCAAGGTTTGATTTACGTTTGTAGAATTAGCAAATGAAAGCGTTACGGAGTAATTGCCATTCTGAAGGAGCATTGTGGGTTCTGCGTGGTAAAATACCATGGATGAAGATCCAGTGGAGGCTGGTAAGGTTACGTTGTATGACTTGATAAGGAGACTGATTGAGTTGTTGTTGTAATGAAAGCTTGCAGTTAAATGTAGTTGTTGTTTTAAAAGGTGCTTGTATCGAATGACCAGGTAATAGCTACAAAATAAAGGCAAAACAATAAAAAATGTATGTTTCCTCGATTGATTTTCAAGCTAAGTTTGAAAGTCAAGGCTGTTTCTTCATCTGATATGGCGAGAAATCGGTTAATTAATTGAAAATGAAACAATATTAACTGACAACTTTCGAAGGACCCAATTAGCCTGCAAGCTAAATATTTTGACACATTAATAAAGACTTTGATTGATTGATTGATTGATTGTTTGAATGTTTGATTGATTAATTGATCGACATGACAACTCATGCATCAGACCAGGCAGTCTAACCATAAGGGCAATCCCGGTATTGTTGAATCCTCTTAAACGTCCAGGCGATAAAGAGATCATTGCTGAGAAATACAGCATTTAATGAGGCCCTCCCAGGGGGCTCAAAGCTCTCTTATTCCCTGCTTATTCCCCAGTTATTTTTCCGCTTCTTCCCTGTTAGATGAACTTGCCAATTCATCAGTTTGTTCCTCAAAAATATCACTGTTGGCAAGTTTGTTCCCTTGTTCCTAGACTATTTTTACGAATGATAGTCTCTTGTTCCCTGCTAAAAAAAAGTCAAAAATCTCTTCCTCTCTCCCCAAACCCCAGAGAGGGCTTTTCTAATCCTCAATTACTTTTCTACCGCACGAAGAATTTCAGTACGAAGTTGTTCAGATTTCATCGCGCTTCTGCCTGTTCCTTTCATCGCAGAAAAATGAAAACTCTAATTTGAAATAAATAATGTTGCAGCCCATAGAATCCATCTTTCGATGTCTCCAGTGTCACATCTAGCTATGTAGCAACGTTACTATGTACTTTTGGCTTTTTCTATTTCAGTGAAAATTTGGGACGGTTTGGATGCATCTTCGGAAGTTTACATCGCTTATTTATCAAACATCGTCAATTTTCCCCTGAAATTACATGCCGTTATTGCGAGGTTTTAGGGTAACACCAAAATCTTGGGACAGCAAATCCGATATTCAAACCTTGAATTTTAAGGATCTGAGTTCTCATAGCAATGTGATGTGACATCTTCTCGTGGAGTTAAAACACAGCATAAAGACCGAAAAGAACAAGTTATCTTCAGTAAACAGCTAAGATTTTGAAATTTTTATTTCGATATAAATTTTGGAAGGAGAAAGCAGTACCTTGTCCTGTACAGTGAACACATTTCCATGACCAGTATACTAGAAATGACTTGATGAATTCAAGTGGAAATTTCACCCTAAGTTTGAAGGTAATCGAAGGCTGGTAAACTGGCCTCAAAACCGGGAACATTTTCATGTCATCTGAAAATCCTTAATAGGTTCCCAGGCTCATAAATATGCTATCTAAAATGACTTACTTTGATGTAAATCTTGGCTGGAAATAAGCAGTTACTTGTCCTGTAGAAGAAATCTTTGCATATCCAAAGCCAGTGAAAACACTTCCATGTCCAGTAATATTCGAAATGATTTGATAATTTCCGGAAGAAATTTCACCCTCAGTTCTAAGGTAATCAAAAGCCGGTATGAAGTAGCCATTCACGGTAGTGTCACATGACATCCCCTCGATACCATTTCTGCAGAAACAGTGTCCTAAAAGACGAAACGACAAGGCTTGTTAAAGATACATGACTCCTGTTTCCCGAAGAACGACGGTGAAGTTCGAGCAGGTTCTAAGAGCAATTCCTGCCAAAGGATCACTGTTTCGTTAATACATTACATTTGGCAGATAAAGCATGTTTCCCCTTGCACAGTGATCCAGAGCATGGAATAAATGCCAAAACACAAATAGTTGCAAATGCACAAATTTTCATATCTACCATAGAGAAGACACGTTAAGCTATTCAGAACAAAAATCCGTATAGAAATCGGACCAACGAGTGCAGAGAAATCGCACTTTGAAGTTGACAAAAATTGCCAGGCCATGTTTTTGTTTACATTTCCGGTGTATCACTTTTGAAATGGGCCTAAACCAACAATTTCAAATTTTCATTTCTCCAGTTGTATTCGTCCGATTTCAATAAGCTTTTTTTTAAATTGACCCTCAATGTCTGCGCAATTATACAACGTATCAGTTCTATGAACTTACATCAGTTTATTTGTTTATTTGNTCCTGGAATAAATGTTTGGAAACATAGTACCTGTCCTGGATAATACAAGTGTCTTTTGTGAGTTACCTTAATTTTGCATGTCAAATCTGACTTGTCCTGGGAAAAAGCTTTAATGAACATACCTGTGCCGGAATAAATACACAAAAGGTGTGACCCTGTCCTGGAATTTTCAACCGAAAATGGGGCCCCATTGGCAGGCACATCCCCGGGTGCTCAATGTATTAAGTAGACCCCCCGGGGTTGCAGCCCATAGAATCCATCTTTCGATGTCTCCAATGTCACATCTAATTATGTAGCAACGTTTGGTTTTTTCTATTTCAGTGAATATTTGGGACGACTTGGATACACCTTCGGAAGTTTACATCGCTTATTTATCAAACATCGTCAATTTTCCCCTGAAATTGCATGCCATTATAGCGAGGTTTTAGGGTAATACCAAAATCTTAGGACAGCAAATCAGATATTTCGAACCTTGAATTTTAAGAATCTATGAGTAAGATATCAAAGCAACGTGATGTGAGATCTTTTCAAGGAGTTAAAACACAGCAGAGAGACCGAAAAGAACAAGTTAATTTCAGTAAAATGCTAAGATTTCAAAATTTCTTATTTCGATGTAAATCTTGGAAGGAGAAAGCAGTGCCTTGCCCTGTACAGCGAACACATTTCCATGTCCAGTATACAAGAAATGACTTGATAAATTCCAGTGGAAATTTCCTCCCCAGTTTTAAGGCAATCAAAGGCTGGTAAATCGGCCTCAAAACCAGGAACATTTTCATGTCATCTGAACATTTTTAATCGGTTTCCAGGCTCATAAATATTCAATCTAAAATGACTTACTTTGATGTGAATCTTGGCTGGAAATAGGCAGTTACTTGTCCCATAGAAGAAATCTTTGCATATCCAAAGCCAGTGAAATGTCCAGTGATATTCGAAATGATTTGATAATTGCCGGAAGATATTTCACCCTCAGTTCTAAGGTAATCAAAAGCCGGTATGAAGTAGCCATTCACGGTAGTGTCACATGACATCCCCTCGATGCCATTTCTGCAGAAACAGTGTCCTAAAAGACGAAACGACAAGGCTTGTTAAAGATCTGTTTCCCGAAAAACGACGGTGAGGCTCGAGCAAGTTCAAAGAGAAATTCCTGTCAGAGAATCATTGTTTCGTTAAAACATTAAATTCAGCAGGTAAAGCATGTTTCCCCTTGACGTTCTCACTGGCCTCCTCGCTGGTTTCCTTCCGGTGATGCGCTCATTTGAATTTATTGACGTTCCAAATCCTATCCTTTTACAGATTCTTTTGTACGGCGACAAAAAGTTGCTAAAGTAAATAACTTCATCCTAAAATCTACTATCTTGTATATTTCAAGAACGGAACGCTTCGTATAATGTCAAGGTCCTTTTCATTAAATATCCCTAAATCTTGTGCCTAACCTACTTATTTGTAATTAGAAAGTATAGTAAATGTAAACTGTATTACAATATTTTATATGTCCCCTTTAAAGTGAATGTTTCTTTCTTTTTTTGCNGGTTTCCTTCCGGTGATGCGCTCATTTGAATTTATTGACGTTCCAAATCCTATCCTTTTACAGATTCTTTTGTACGGCGACAAAAAGTTGCTAAAGTAAATAACTTCATCCTAAAATCTACTATCTTGTATATTTCAAGAACGGAACGCTTCGTATAATGTCAAGGTCCTTTTCATTAAATATCCCTAAATCTTGTGCCTAACCTACTTATTTGTAATTAGAAAGTATAGTAAATGTAAACTGTATTACAATATTTTATATGTCCCCTTTAAAGTGAATGTTTCTTTCTTTTTTTGCAATATTCCAGGCTGAAATGAATAATTGGTTTGGTGATCTGAAATGGCTGTAAATCGATCGCCTGTTTAGACGAATCTTTTTTGAGGATTTCAAGCATGCCCTTTTCCTCAATATCCTTAACTAGGGACATTTTCCGTGCCGAAAAAAAATGGCGAAAAATAGTCATAACGTAGGCTAATCTTTTAGCGAGAGAACAATGTTTGAAGCATTTCAATCAGAAACTTAATTTTTTTCTATAACAGATTGCGTTGGGTCACTATTTTTCTGACTTTTTTCTAGAGGGCAGCACCCACCCGGGGGGGGGGTACTTCATATATTTTGGGTACGGGGACGTGTCATCGGGAAGGGTATCGATTTTCGCGATATTGGGATAAGGAACGGTATCGATTTTCACGATTTTAGTATAAGGAATGGTATCGATTTTCACGATTTTGGTATAAGTATAAGATCGGATATACATTTTCGGAAAATTAGTATAAGGTCGGGTGTACTTTTCAGAAAATTGGTATAAGGTCGGGTATGCTTTTTCGGAAAATTAGTATAAGGAACGGGTATGTTTTTGAAGCTTCGAGGGCACGTCCCCGACCAAAATCTGGTCAAATACCCCCCCCCCCGGGGGGCAGCAACAATTCAGCAAAGTCTAGCTTTTTCATCCTTGCTTAGAGCAGTAAATGACAAAAGCATTTCTTACCAGCAGTTTTGTTGCATGTGTTGCTATAAGCACCACCAGGGTCACAGATACATAATTGGCATTCACCAGCAGTATCATTCGGGAAACTATGAAATCCATCTTTACAAATGCTACAAGTTCTCCCATTAATCGACGCTTTACACTGACATTGTCCGCTTATTTGATGACATAGTATGGAGCTATTGACAGAGCCAAGCGATGAGCAGTTGCATACTGTAAAAGAAAAGAAAATTCACTAACTAATGAGGTCGAGAGAATTGAGTCGGTGGTGGAAAAAACATTTTAAATCCCGGCCAGTAAATTTACGCTCAGCCATAAAAAATGTATTCCCTGAAATAGCTTTATGCTCGAGTATGCTGGCATTTAATTCATTTAATTCATCGTAAAACAACTGGATCCTGTACAGAACTATAAGCAAAGGGCTACGAGGTAGTCTACCTTTCTTTGGAGTCTTTAAGCAAAAGTTAAAAATATGCACAACAACAAGATCGTAGCTTCTTCTAGGTCTTATAAAATCAAGCGGACATTAACCTCTTACTACTGGCTGATTTAGAAAAAAACATCCCCGTCTAAGAGGCCAATGCTCCCTGAAGACGTTGGCTAAAATCGGACACTACGTCCTGAAATTATGAGTGGTTTTCTCCAGAGAGCCCTTTAAGAAAGTTGCAAAAAATGACCTAAAATCAAGCCCTTTCAAACAGGGATTGGTTTTTTCTCAAGCGATACGTAAATTCATTTCCAACATCACGTATATGTTATCAGAAACTGGGCATAATACTTACATTTACATTCTCCAATCGGAACAACAGTCACCCCATAAAATCCATCTTGACACGAATCGCAGCGTCTCCCACGGAAGTTGCCTTTGCATGAGCATTGACCGATAGTCACGTTGGTAGTCGCTGCTTGGGCGCATGAACCATTGTTTGTTATTCCAGGAGCAAAACAATCACAAGCTGCAATAAAGACAATAGGCCATATGGTCAGAGCAAAGGAAACTGTTTGGTGATTCACGGACCTTGGATTTGGAAACTAATGCTCATACTCGAGTAAGCTCGAATAACAAGAAGTAGCACTACCTTCGAGAAAAACTTCCATAGGGGTACACTCATTTTTTTATAAGAAACAAAGGTCCGGTGCTAGTAGGCAGTTTCTTAAATTTTTGGGCCATTTTGCTACCAAACGTTTCTTGTGTGTTTCTTATATTTTTAATGCCAGAAGTGTGTAGAGGTAATTTTGTTTTGTCTAAAGGGCTCCCAGATTACTTAGTAAGATCTCAAAACAAATGAATAACACACTTGGCACTCAAAATATTTTCCAAACAGTTGCTATAACTGTAAACTGTCAAAATATTTTTGAGTGCGATAGGAAATTTAAAATTGTAAAGGTTTCTTAGCTTTTTCAATTCAGGTACGGTTGCTTCTTAACTTTCGAAAAATTGAGCCTACAGTTTCTTATAAGCGGTTTCTTATAAAAAAAATACGTGTATATTTGAATAAAATAAAATTAAATCTTACAAAAATATTTATATACATTCTTGAGCTGGGAAAAAGGATTTGATAAACGATAAAAAAATATCTGCAGTTTGTCATGCTTACATGCATCATATTTAAAGTGAATAATCCGAGTTGAAAGATGAAATCTCGTGGGTCTTAAAAGACAGCAAAGCCAAAAGAAACGATTACGTAATTAGGTTTTCCTTTGGCCTATTTATAGAACAGTACCTTTAAAATGTTATACATTTTGTAACAGTATTTACAATATCACCTGATTTTTAGTCAAAATTTAGCGCATCTTAAACTTCCCCTAAAACAGCAGTACATTTGACAAGCCCCAGCCATAGAATAAACTTCATCCAAAAATTCATTATCGTAAATAAAAAAGAGATGATACAATGTTAGGCTACGCTAGGTGCTAGCCTACAAGTAGACATGAGGTTGTCATTTCAGGTTATAAGTTCTTTTGGCAAAGTGGGCATATTTCTACAAATATGCCTGTCCCTGAAAAATGATGTCTTTTTAGCTGGAGGTTTATTGTCTGTTTGCTCCCCTTGTGGACATTATCATAATTTCGACATCTCAAATTCGGATAAGTATATTTTAACAAAGTTTCGTCAATCTTCATAAATGATTTTCAAGTTTCATTACACTAAAATTGGATCAAAACTGCAATTTGATATCCAATCACAAGGATTACGTAAGTGAATCGCATGACCTATAAATTTGATCGGTTGAAAACAAATATTTCTAATTTGCTTGTTGCTAGGATAGAAAAATTCAGAGTTTGCTCAGATGTGTTGCCATGGAATAAACTCATGATAGAAGTAAAAGTTCACCAGACAAATCCACCTAATTCAAATCCAAAGTGACTCAATCTAAACAGCAATTTGTTTCCAGCAGTCTGGAATGTTAGTTTTGCTTTGAGATGTCAAATTTTCGAATTTCACATGTAAGAAACTTCTGTCATTTACCGGAAAGCGTCGCAATTTCCGATCTTCAAAGTAGAGTGTCTATCTATTCAACCCTTTGAAAATCTTCTTCACTAAACACTGTGGGAGCTTCGAGATATTTCACCAGCCAAAAAATAACACTTGAACAAAAGATGGAAGAATGCTTTTCTTGGGGTTATACGAGGTTGGAAAAAGGAAATAAAAGCTGCAGGTCCAAATTACGAAAGAAAGCTTCCAGTTTTGTGTGGGAAGGTTCGCGATGTTTCAGGCCCTCCAAGAGGGGGGGAAGACGACAGATCGTCCTGTCTCAGGTTTCGACTTCAGAGGAACCTGCAAAACATTAAGAAAGAGAAAAGAACAAACGGCAGTTCACTTGTTTTCCGAGAGCGGAAGACATTTGTAAAATCATGTCACCCTTTAGTGAATCTTTCTTTCTCAAGGTATCCCAATTTGGCTGTGAATCCACAAGCCCCAGGAAGTCTCTTGGTGGGTCTGCATGTTTTAGAAATAACCCTTCCAGGCAACGACTGCCAAAAGCTACAAAACTGAAGGAAATCCTAACAGTCTGAATACCTAAACCTGCTCCTGCTAATCGCTGCCAGCATTTCAATTTAGTTAGCTTCTAAAGGCTGGGTCTTTATCAAGATATTAACAATCTCAAAACTTATTCTCTCGTAAAATGCTTTCCATTACGACACCAACGTGTTGTTAATCACACTTTTATTTGAAACCAAACAGAAGAAATTAAAGTCCAAACAACAAAACAATAATACTTACAAGAACAGGCTTTCTGATTATTCAAAGGCTGGCTCAAATTTCTGTAAAATTTGTCTTGGCATTTATGACAAAAGAAACCAGTAGTGTTGTGACTACAATCAGTGCAAACACCAAATCCAAATGTTGAATTGTAGACACAGCTTTGAGCATGGTTATTACATTCACATTCTGTTGAAAGGAAAAACAGAATTAGTGACCAGTGTCACAATGTTATTTAACTGAAAAGTAGAAAGTTTTGTGATACAGTGCGTTTTGCCAACAGCTTGATAACATAAATATACCGATATGGACATTAAACGCAAAAAATTCGGACAAACAAATTTCGGACAAAACTATCTTGAAGTTTTTTTCCCAGAATTTCCAATGTTCTTACAGAAATTTTGGGCAACTAAAAACATGATACATAAACAGTTAATCTTGTTTGAATCATGCTAAGAAAGTCATACATTTATAAGTTTTGAACAAGGTTCCTGGTCTAATAATAATCCTTAAGGATGATATAAGAATGATTGCTAAGATGGATTTAAATTTCAAAAATGTGATTTTTCTTTCATTAATTAGCGCACTCAGCACTTTTCTTTTTATGCAAAACGTTTGGTGAGCAAGACATTACGTTTTTCAAGTGTTTCACACCCTTTTTCAGGAATTTGCAAACAAGGGATTTTAGTAAGGTCAAATTCATCTGTTGTGCTGAGAGAAATCACACAAAAAATACTTTCTTGATCAATCTGCTATCAAACTTTGATTCATTCAAATCCATCCAGAACTCTAGGTGCATAGGTTCCAAATCTTTAACTTGGCGTAAAAAGGTGGGTGTAAAATTCAATGACCTATTTCTTCTGATTGAATGACTTGAAAGGAACTTTAGATACTTATCTATAATTCTACCATTGGACTTTCCAGAAATTTTGAATATTTTTCAAAATTACAGCTTATTCAAAATTTCAGCTCATTTGAGGGTGTGAGGTCATTAAATTTCTAAATCATAAACTAGATGATTGACAGACTTTTGCTTGATACCATATGGTAGGCATTCATAAGCTATGGTTTTCTTCAAAATTACTTCATGTTGCGTCAAACGGTTTAGAAAATACGATGGTTTTAAGTTTTTTTGAAAATTTCTCTTGAATTCCTGAAAAGGAAGAAAAACACTCCAACTCTGAAAATATTAAAGATTTCAGATAAGTCCAACGGTAGAATTATAGAGAAATAGCAAAAGTTTCTTTGAAGTCATTCAGTACAAAGAAATAAGTCACTCAATTTTACACCAGCCTTTTTAAAGATTTGGAACCTATGCTAACTCTAGGTGTTAAAATTTTTGAAACTTCTGAACATTTTGGGTCACCTGGTACCATATTGCATTTAGAAATGTTTTATCAAAGATATTCCCTTGTCCATTGAGTGATTTGGAGTGTACACTGCTTGTTGGGGAGACAAGATATGCTTTGTCCAAGGAAACTTATGTGTCCCCTTGTGCAGTGGTGGGTTAAAGTTCATGCGCCTGCCACAGCTCCAACCCCGAAACACCACTGCACATGAACTTTAACCCACTGCAAGGGGGGATGGGGGACACACAAGGCTCTCCAGACAAAGGGTATTTTGTCTCCCCAACAACTATCTTTTAAAACAAAAGAGATATTAAAACTTATAAGTTTGAAGGCAGAAACACTGCAATACGACAAAAACAACCGCAAATACTTGAATTTATTTAATGCCCTTCAGGGCTGTAATGTGACAGTTACAATATTAAAACTTACTTTCACATGCGTTTGGCCTGTCACTTGCTTCTGCAGCTCTCCATGTCCTATTATTATACAACGGCAGACATGTTTCGCAGTTCACACCAGTGGTAAAATGCTGACAATCACAATACAGTTGGTTCAAAGGTCCCATGCAATGTGGGGCATGTCCACTACAATGACACCTTCCGAATATTTGAATATCTGTGACATCATAGTAATATTGGTTTTGGTAATTTTCCTGTTGAATGACATGGTTGCCATCCGTCCATGGATATTCCAAGCGGATTCTTATGTCCGTTGCTACAACATACTGCTGAATGCTTGGCTGCCAGAAATTTGTTGCTGAGAATCTCCCCATTGGATTTAGTGCTATTGATGATCCCTGAAAAAATTTGAAAGTTATCATTAGATCATAGGCATAGGAGACAGGGGGCGGGGGGGGGGCTACAACCCCCCAACATTGGAAAATTTTACAAAAATCTGTCATAATCAGGCAGAAATCCACCTCAAGTCGGGCAAATTTTTTGCAAACAATGGATCTTTTGTAGGGCAACCCCCCCCCCAAATTTTATTCTCCCCTAAGCTAATGCATAAGAATATGTATACGTTGCTTTTTGTACTAAAATGATGCAGTTCTAGCAACGTACAGGGTGGACTTGCGCCAAGTCTCGCTTGCTCTTGATCAATAAATACGGGAGGGGAAATGAGTACAGGGGGGGGGGGAATTAAAAAAGAAAGGGAGGAGAAGAGAAAGGGGAAGTACTCCCTCCCGTTTTAATCCCCCCCCCCCCGTACTCATTTCCCCTCCCGTATTTATTGATCAAGAGCGAGACTTGGCGCAAGTCCACGTACAGGGATGTAGGAAGCATCTTAAACTTGGGGGGCACAACACTTCGCAGGCACTTTTTATTACGCAAAAGGTCCAAAAGGGACCATTTCTGAAATGAAAAGGCCACTTTTTGTTAGAACTGCAACATCTTGGGGGCATATGATCCATACAAGATCCTACAACAGGATCCTATACGAGTTTTCACTGGGGTACGGACATACTTTTCACTTGTTTAGCAGTTGTCTAAGAGTAAGATAACCCAACCTTAACTACAAGATTCAGGTGGCAGTGCAAATAATCATGTACTCATTGTACATTTAAACTGTTTCTACCTCAGCAGTAATACCCTTAAGAAAGAATTCAGTTTGCAACAATGCTTGCACAAGCCTGCTGAAAGCATCACCTTGGCTGGAAGCAGCTGGAATTGAGTATTTTGACACAATTTTAACCAGTTTGCACACATATGATTAGAGCTTGATGAAGCTTAACAATAATCCCATGCTAGAATCATTCTAAAACATACTACAATCAAGCTTGATTTCAGTTTGCCTTCAGCTCAGAAAATGCATGCTGCAAGCAAGCGCACGGGTTGCAAAATTCTTACTTGAATCAAGCTCTTACACACACTCAAATCATATTCAAAACAAGTTAGGATCAGGATTGAAGCATGCTGCAAAAACATACTCAATATTTTGCTAGGCTATGGCTTAAGTAATATGGCTACATTGATGCTAAGCTTAGGAGTACTGTTTTTTACAGCTGGTGTCTGTCTGCCTTCAGATAGAATTTTATTTGGAACCCATCAAGCACAAGGAAAACATAGCGTCTAGTGCTTGTGAATGGCGTTCATGCGCTCCTGTAAATTAATGAGACCTGCCCTTTACCTGAACAGCAGCAGCATTTGACTTTTCCACACAATACGCTTGGAAATTATTTGCAGGAATGGTAGGAACAGATGCACCAAATCTTGTTCTGCAATTATCTGCATAATAACGAAATGGCCTCCAGGTATTTCCAAAATCTGAACTTCTTTCAATGATCATTGCATTCGGTTTTGATGAATAAAATGTTATTTTGATATCACCAGTGAGATCATATGATTTATTAATTGATAGTGTAAGGTTAACTTTGACGGTGTTGTCCACCAAAAGACCTCTTTGCCTTGCATCCCACCAAGTTATTGATTGCCACCAAGTTGGCTTGTAGCCAGAATCCCAGTAACTTGATAGCGGATCGTTGTCCCCCATCTTTTCAGGTCCATGGTTTTCACTAGGATTTGAACTATTGCACTTATAACAGCCATTTCTAGGTTTTGGCCTGCAATACCCTGAAGCTGGGGTACCACAAGTGCTCCCGTTTGGGGCTACATGCATAATCCGACCCCTAACAAGGTTCTCAGGTCCTGGGAAACAAACTCTAGGTTTAAAATTGACATCTTGGCAGTTATTTTGACTTGCTGTGGGTTCAACTTGGAGTAGTAATATAAGGATTGCATGTGATGCGAGGTGGTATAGTGTACTCTTGAAATCAGCTGATTTTTGGGAAGCCATGTTCTGGAGCAGTTCCTTTTTAGAATAAAGGGAGAATTGTACGCAAAATTACCAATTAAATTTGCATTAGGTATGTTATATGGTAGAAAGGCTAGCAACAGGACTCAGTACTAAATCTATGCGTATTTATTGACAAATGCTACGCATAACTTCCTACTCTGGTACTCTGGTCTACTCTGGTATGCATGATCAGCTTCATCTCTCTGACATGGCCAGGCCTAAAATCCCTTGTTTGTTTGCAGTTTACAAAACCTGCGGTAAACTGAAACTGTGATAACAATCAAAAATCTGCTACAACTTCTCAATGGATTGATGAAATATTTAAAACTCTCTGATTTAGGTTTTCTGTAATGAATGATGATCTAATAACGATGTCTTGTCTGGGGTGTCTTGGTCAATAAGCATGGCCTAATCTAAATGCGACTGAAGGGCCTTCCGTCTACAAGGAAGCTTCCATCAAAATGGTTGTAAGAATCTCGTAAAGTGATGCTTCTTGAAATCTGCAGCATAAATAAATAACAATGTTGTCTGACTTTTGATCGTTAAATTTCGATTAACAATTCCACACTGCAGCGATCCTCTAGCAAGCCACCTGCGATCGTAACGGCAAGATTTGAAATCAAAGTTTACACAATGACGGATACGGTAACCTTAGAAACCTGTCCTCAAACAAAGATAGCGTCTCCTTCAAACACAAAAGACCCAGCCAATAAGCCCTTTGTTTCTTTTGTTTTGAAAACAAATAAGTTTATCAACAACGCGTCATTGAGTCAATAGCAATCCGTTGGTGTTCAAATACAACACCCAAGTTCAAAAGGTGGCTTCTGCGGGGGTGCGAGTTAGTTAAACCTTTGGGAGGGATTTTTGAATTTCTATTTGTCCACCTCCGCAGTCAACAAGAAATCTTGGTACCTTTTAGAAAAATTTGCTGTTTTCTTGCAATATGCCTTTCTTCCAAAAGCGTCCAAAAGAAACAAATATCTTTCGGCAGTACCTTTTCAGCACACCTCTCTTTCCCTTTCGTCAACGGCAGCTCCCGGGGGGGGGGGGTACTTCACATATTTTGGGTACGGGGACGTGCCATCGGGAGGGGTATCGATTTTTGCGATTTTGGTACAAGGAACGGTATCGATTTTCACGATTTTGGTATAAGGAACGGTATCGATTTCCACGATTTTGGTATAAGTATAAGGTCGGATATACATTTTCGGAAAATTGGTATGAGGTCGGGTATGTTTTTAAAGCTTCGATGGCACG
>REGL01000665.1:28217-55097 GCA_004194395.1 Aurelia aurita complex sp. Pacific | reverse complement strand
AAAAAAAAAAAAAAAAAAACTTCTCAAAACGGTAGATTTGGTAGGGTTTGAAGGTCTTTTGCACCTTCTGCTCAAAAAAGGCAGAAGGTTTGGCAAACATCGAAGATTCAAAATCTGCCCTTGTTGTTTGGATGCATTTCCAGGTACCTCTGCATTCAAAATATTCGTTTGGTTGAAGTGAAGTTGCATTTGCACCTCTTTCTTACCATATCATTGAACCAAAATCAGAGGTCATGAATTTAATAAGGACGATTTTTCAAAACGTGAATTGATTCTCTTTAAGAATTACAAATATTTCAGTTTTAAGTTTCATTATATCTACATCTAGATTATTCAATCAACCTAAATCTATTGAATGCTTTCATTAAATTTGACACTGCTAGGTGATTTATGAAAAAATTTATTCTACATAACTTGTAACACATTTTATTTAAGCTGTTAGGTAGATTGGGATAAAATGGAACAGAGCGGGGAAAATGGGGGCAGAATGGGTCACTAGATTTTCTGCTTTTTAAATTGAGACAAATTATCCTTGGTTATACTTTGGTAATATTCATACCTTCATTTTCATATATCCTTGGTTGTATAATCTAAGCTTTCCTATGAATAGAATATCTTTGCTATTCATAAATTCTAACTCTGTCCATGACACTGATTTGTTGAAGTAAAGCACAATATAATTGAATTTCATGATTTCTAAATAACCCATTTTGCTCCACCTCACTTCAAATGCTACATTTTATTATTTCATTTATAATTATCATATTGATGACAAGATGTTTACAGTAAAGAGTTTCTTAAAGGTAATGTGTCCATGTAAGTACAGTGGTTTAGCGGGAGGCATGCCAATTTCACGTGATATTTCATGTGATCACTCTGGTAAAGGAGCTCACTAGATGGCAAGGAGTAATCTAAGCAGAATGATGACTTACTTGTGGTTGCGCCTTCCAGTGGCGTGGCCAGGGTAAATTAAGTGGGGGGTATTATAATGAGGGGGTGTGTTATCTCCTAAGTTATCTCCTTTTATATATACTTTATAAAAAGGGTGCCGACCCGTGCTGACCCGTTGAATTCCATATGTTTTGTGATACTTCCAAATGCTGACCCGTTGCTGACCCGTTGATGACCCGTTGCAAATTATCACCCTCCCCCCTAAATTCATATGTACATCCTCAGCAAGTAGTACTGAGCGCTAATGGGCCCCTTGAAATTTAGAGTTAAGTGCACTTACTTGCACAAACAGTTTACTTCGTACAAGGGAGTTACAAGGTGAGAATAAACAAAACTACAAAACATTTTCGTGGAAGTCGTGGTTTACATGAATTTTCTTCAACGTCTCATAGTTGTATAATATGCCTAGCAGAGCCTGGAAGTTTCTCGAGAACTTCAATCAGCCTGAAACCCCTGTTATTATGATATTCAGTCGACGGAAGCGATTTGCGTACCATAATCAGGAAAAAGACCCCGGTTACGTAGTAGTGGCTATCGTGAAACAGAAAAAATCCCGCTGAAATTCAGAGACACTCCTGCGCCTGCGGATCTGAAATTTTAGTGTGCACGTGATCAGTTAAATTCTGTCAATCACAGCGCGCTCGTCGAGGCTCTTTCGCCAGCATCGTGTCAGCATGTTTTGACAGAATAAATACGCGGCTGTACTTACATGTACTTATTGCCTTTAACTTAAAAATAACTACTGATGAGTTTATTTTAGTCGGTATAAGTTGTCATAAAATATTATAAAGAATAGATGAAGTTCTTAGAAGCTGTTTAATAATTCCAATTAGCACAGAATCGCTTGCTCATCTTGAAGCTCAACTTCTTCCAATAAGAACGTCTGTTAGGAAATCTTGCAGACATGGCATATTAGCCCATATTTTTCTGATAAACTCAAAGATATTTTTATTCTTCGTAACTAATTGTGTCCTAGTCTTATTCATTTCCACCTCTGAAAGTGACACACCTTTTTGGTGCTATCCCTGCCGTCGTAACTAGATAGGTTTTTTCTATTTTGTCTATTTTCCTTTTAGATTTGTAATATTCATCGATATCGCATCTCTAATTGTATTTTATCCTCGTTATAATCTAATGATTTTTTATGGTTATATTTTCTCTTGAAATTGTTTCAATCATACGCCACTGTAAATTTAAAATTTGATGGCGAAGAAATACTTATTTTGGCTTGCGGGAAAACGTGACTTTGAGAGCAAACAAAATAGCATAAAATACTCTGCAACTTGGCCACAATAAAACTCCGTACTGAAAACGAAAATGCGAGATTGCAAACAGAGGAAACATTCTTTTCAACATAGATGAATGATTCTAAATATCCATCACAAAGGGTATTTTCTCTTTCTTATAAGTGAGCAAGATGGCATTCAAGTTCTATTTTCAATTTTTTCTAACACATATCCAACATTTCATGGTTCGTAATTTTACTTAAAACTGGCGTCAAACACACCAAAACTCGGGAGTATTTTGGTCTGCAACACAGGCTTCATTTTATCCTCAAACACTTGTTAGGAACGAAGAATTTGGTTGAACTCAGGACGTATCATTAAATTTAGGGAAGCAATGATGGTACATTACACGTTAGCGAGCCTAAAGAATTATACATTATCTGATAGGCATTTATTTGCGATTTAAGCGATGCAACTTTCGAGCGATAGCTCAATATCGTTATTTTCAATGTCTCGAGTCCTGATCGAAGGCTCGTTAAATCACTGCCGATATTCAGCGCAGCGTAAGCTTGTCGAATTCGCAATAAATTGTCGTTAATTGGCGCAAGTTGATCCATATTAATGGAAGGAACAGATGAAATTGAAGTCGTAATAGTTACGGCTGTTGTAGAGATGCTCTGAGATGTTGTGAAAGCGAGCTGAGATTGGTTGTGTGCTGTTTGGACGTTCTGCATCAGTGTTCTTGATTCGGTTGTGTAATTCAGGCATCTTGTCATCAAGGGGTTCACTTGTGTGTTGATATACTGCTGCACTCGTAGGCCTTGTATGATGTTTAAGGCAGATTGTGAATCGTTTCGCAGTTTTATGGCTTTGTTGTGTATTACATCCAGCTTCTAGACAAGAAGAAAGGAATTTGGTTTCAGTTAAAAGTAGATCACCTCCAACTGTTTTTCTAGTTTTTTTTTCCAAAAAAAAGAGATTGTCCAGTTGATTGTGTTTTCTTCCTACTGTTACATTTTTCAAATTTTACATTTTAAATATTTCAAGCAACACTTGAACATGGTGTGTACGAAAGCAAGCCAGAAGCTACATGCTCTTGCAAGGGCCTCTACGTATATGCCTGAAGACAAAATTAGGAAAGTCATGAAAGCTTTCGTAATGTCACAATTTAGCTACTGTCCATTGATATAGATGTTTCATGATAGACGAGTTAATGCAAAAATTAACTCCATTCACGAAAGAGCATTACGAATAGCGTATCATGATCGGACCTCAAGTTTTGAAGAACTGTTAATTACAGACCATTCAGTCTCCATTCATCAACGAAATCTACAGTTGCTTGTCACTGAAATTTACCGAACAAGGATGAATCTAAATCCTTGTTTTATGAAAGAAATTTTCGCAGAGAAAGAAATGCATTACAACTTAAGGGTTACGAGCAACATCTATGCACGTAAACCTAGGACTACAGCCTATGGGTTAGAAACTGCGAGTTTTCTGGGGCAGAATCTCTGGCGAGATTTGCCATTGCATATAAAAGAGTCCCGATCTGTAGAGTATTTTAAAAGAGAAATTAAGTTTTGGAATATTTCATGCAACTGTAGATTGTGTAAAGATTTTATTGTAAATTTAGGTTACATTTAGGTTGCAGTTTGGTGTTTATTGATAATTGTTGGCATTAATTAGCCTAGTGCTATACACTACGCCAACCTTAAACAAAGTAATTATTATTGTTATTATTATTTGAAAGGTGCTTATATCACCTTGCGCATTTCATGTTCAATAAGGCCTGGTTCTCATTAGGTCTTCGAGGTCGCTGGAGTCATTGGAAAGAACGACTCAAAAGACCCCTAAAAAAAGGCCTGAAGACTGAATTTGGACATCAAAAACTCAGTCGATGGGAATCTTGGAGAGTTTATTTTCGACGTTCACATCCAGCTTATTGGGTCTCTTGGGTTATTGGGCCATTTGTTCCAACGACTCCGGTGACCTCAACGATCCAAAAATATGACCTGAACAAGTTTCACATTGGTCAAGTACAATCTTTCAAACGGTGCTCTGGCGCAGCTTTTATTATATGGTGATCAAGACCTTTCAAATGAATTGAACAGAAATATATTCAGACTGACTTTACGTCTCATTTACAAAACTGGTCGGTTTGACTAAGATCTCCTGAAACTTCAGTAACGTACAAAGCAACCACAAAGTCCCTCTACGTAAATGTTCTTTTTCTTTGTAAATTCTGCTTCACATCAGATGTCAGGCCTACTATTCCCTTATGACAATAAAAAGAGTTGCGATCGTGAGATTATTTAAATTCATCGCAACCCTGACCTGGAATCTAATGTTAGATAGAATCTAGTACAGTATCCATTAGTTTTTAATCGTTCGCAGTTGTATGCAGTTGTATGTAGCTTAATGAACAGTGTGTCCTTATGTATTGGCCATGGCTTGTCATTGTATTTTGCTCCTTATGGTATCAGTTCGTTCATTTTAAAATCCCACTACTACATACAAAAATCCTTTAAAAATACATAAATTAACTAAAAATTATAACAAGATTACAAGAGACAACAAAAAGAATACATGTTAAATATTACAAAAAATAGGAAATTTGCATGGAGGGGAATTTCTTAAGGAGGAGCTCTCTCAGTAAGGTAAACTAATCGAGGAGAGAGCACCCCCTGTTTTAAAAAAATTTTATGATATTGTTTAAGCAGAGAGACTTTGGATAGAGTGATTGAGGTAGATTGATACAAGAAACATATTTTGGAAAATTACTAATAATTGGTGGAGAACAAATGTAATTTTAGTCTCTTACGAAAACTAATCAATGTAGGAGATTGTTTGATGTTGAACGGTATCGTCCCTGTAGTGTTGCATAATAATAATAATAATAATAATAATAATAATAATATGAAGATAAGAATGTTTAACCACTGAAGATAACAATGTTTAACGTCACTCATTTTATGTTAATTTGGAACGAAGTTCTGAGTTTTTCATTGATCAAAGGAAATGTGTTATTAAAATGATGTTTAACGTTAGGGAGTAATAATAATAATAATAATAATAATAATAATAATAATGATAATAATAATAATGATAATAAAATTAATAAAAACCATATTCCTACAGGTAAACTTGTTCAGCAAAATGAATTTTCCGTTATCAACCAAGGACCTAAGAAACGAAAAGTATAGTAGGGAGTAATGTTTCATATGAATAAAATAAATAATAATACAAGAACTCTTACCCGTTTCTCAGTGTTGGCAATTCCACTTGCTTCTGAAGAAAGATTCGTTGCTTGGTCGACTTTGATTTTGATCGGAGAAAAGAGAATGCTCACGTTTGATGTGACATTGCTAGCTGCGTATGCGATCGTTTGAACATTGTTTACCTAGAAATGAAATCATCAATTTGTAAATGTTTTTCTACTTTTCTGCCTACAAGCACGGACAAACTCATGAGACACGTTGCTTTTTGGAGGAAATTTGAGTTAGGAAATTCTTTCGAAAAAAGAAAAACGCTGTATTTTTTAATATAATCCAATACCAAATATTTTTGAAAATAATCAAACATCAAATGAGGCTCACAGTACCGGGTGAGTCAATAAAAAGGCCCAGCGTTTGAAACGATGCTGCTCCCTGAATATCACAGCAATAATATTGAAAACGGTCTTGTTTTATTGCCAATCTTTTCAATTAGGTTCAGTAATTTACCTGGTTTTAATCGGCAATTGCTTCCCATCGATATGGGAGATTATCAATAGAAAGCCCCTTCCGAAAATCTGCAAAAACGAGTGAAAATTATGAACAAAATCTCCTTTTGTATTCCTTCCTGTCAATAATTATACTTACATGCATTCATGTATTTTGTCCTCTTGGGAGAATGGAATCCCCCTGAACAAGTTATTCATACTAGGGGGAGGACTTTCTTATTCCCTCAAGAGGATAGCACGTGCTAAAGCGTCCTCAAGTCATTACTGTAAAGCAAACATATTAGGGGAACTTGCTCATGACTTTAGCAAGTTTTTAAAGGTTTTTCGAGTGGACTTTCTCGAGAAAATACCTTGTAAAATCTGAACGGAGTGACCGATTTCAGCCAGGAAAAATTCTGAAAATAATTGAATATGTTGGCTATTCAACTAGGTATTGCAAAATATCATTGCTTATATATTCAGGGAGCAGTAGCCATTCAAACGGTGGCCGGTAGAATTATTATTATTATTATTATCAAATGATTTACAGTTGGTATAATACATAGTAGAAAAACTTATTCAAACCAACTATTTACAATACTACGAATTAATAAAAATAAAAATATGGGATCCTCACTATCACCTAACTTTCTTATTTAATTGCAGATCTTGCATGTACAACTTTGCCCATTCCATTCTTTGATCATTCTTATAAATATCACTGTTGAGTTTGCATTTTTTTATGGTATCTGGTAGAGTGTTCCAAAGGAGAGCGCCTTTGAATGCAAGTGAATTAACTCCGAATGTGTTTGCATTTCTTTTCGGTAATTGCAACAGATTCTTAGTTCGTAATTCATATTGTATGTGTTTTCTTTCAAAGAATGTCCACATAAATGATGGATTACGGCAAATTACGGAAAATGACAGCATTAAGGCAAAGCACCTAATGTTTGCCTCAAGACATTTACTCGAAAGAAAAGACGTAAGAGCCATTTACAGAACCTTTTATTCTTTATGAAAAATGAAAGAAACCTTTAGTAGTGCATTGGTAGCATCAACCGCAGCTTGCTGAGAAACACTCCTGAAATTCTGCACTGTATTCAGCATTGACACAGCCTCTGTCTCAGTACTAACTGCTGTTGAAATCGCCGCCGTCGTTTTCGTACCAGAGGCTGAAATCCTCGTCTTCACGGAATCAAACCTCCTTTGAGTGGTAGACAGTCGTGACGTTAGGACTAAATTTGCTTGCTTGAGAGCAGAGATTTGCTCTTCGACGCCATTGTTATTACTTGTTGAAGTTGTGATCAGTGTCTTTAGACTTGATATTTGCGTTGAAAGGGATGTTGTTGTGGCGCTCACCGCATTGATCGTCTGCAAGAAGTAAGAAAATGTTTATCAAATAAAATGTGATGTATAAGCAAATGGGTAAACACACAGTCAATGAACAAATCTCAAGCAATCAATCAATCAATCAATCAATCAATCAATCAATCAGAGCCATAGGGTATCCCAAGAAAAACAAAGCCCAACTCCAAACGCAAGTTTTGGAAAAAAAACTTTGGAGGTTTTACTGACAGAAGGCAGTTCAAGCAAACCAGGGCACAACATCAACACAAATTAAGATCTCAGTTAACAAACGGAGCTGCCGAGGGCACCGAAAAGGTACCAACTCTTAACAAGCCATGATCAAACTAGCCTACGTGTAGACCCATTATCCCNTGTCTCAGTACTAACTGCTGTTGAAATCGCGGCCGTCGTTTTCGTACCAGAGGCTGAAATCCTCGTTTTCACGGAATCAAACCTCCTTTGAGTGGTAGACAGTCGTGACGTTAGGACTAAATTTGCTTGCTTGAGAGCAGAGATTTGCTCTTCGACGCCATTGTTATTACTTGTTGAAGTTGTGATCAGTGTCTTTAGACTTGATATTTGCGTTGAAAGGGATGTTGTTGTGGCGCTCACCGCATTGATCGTCTGCAAGAAGTAAGAAAATGTTTATCAAATAAAATGTGATGTATAAGCAAATGGGTAAACACACAGTCAATAAATAAATCTCAATCAATCAATCAATCAATCAATCAATCAGAACCACAGGGTGCCCCAAGAAGAACACTACCCCAACTTCAAACGCAAGTTCTGGAAAAAAGTTTGGAGGTTTTACTGACAGAAGGCAGTTCAAGCAAACCAGGGCACAACATCAACACAAATTAAAGCTCAGTCAAAGAACGGAGCTGCGGAGTGCACCGAAAAGGTACCAACTTTTAACAAGCCATGATCAAACGCACTCAAGGCCAATTTTAAAGGCTTATAATTGCAAGCCATTGAGTACGCATAAATAGCGCGCTTATGAACAATATCAACTTCTTTTCAATCATAAAACAAAAGGTGTCATTGAAATCAAACTGGAGACATTCCCGAGGATATTGCTAATGACTTTAGCACTATTGTGCGATAACAAAGGGCCGTCAGCGGTTTGTCAGCAAACATTTAGGATATGGTTAACGCTCATAATACTTGTAATTTTTGTTGAATTTAAGGCGAACTACTCTCAAAACTGTAAGCGCTTCCTTGAATTTTTTTGTTTGGAAACGACCTAATAATTATTATTGTTAATTATTTCATTTGAAGTTGGCTAAAAAACTATAGCTATAATTGCCAATTAAGGCCAACTATTTAGAAAATACATACAATGTTAAAGGAAAATATAATTTTTATAGCAAGTGTCACGACGAATAGTTTCATTTTGACCCTCAGGATGACAAAATGAAAAAACAACATGTGCTTATTTAATTGACAAATCCATTAGCAATATAGTGTGACAAATCCGTAGTAATGTAGAGACAAGTCCATGTTAGTAACAAAAAATTTTTAGTACGACATATCCAAGAAAATATATAGAACGTTTCGGCACTAGACTTGTGTCATCCTCAGCTAAAGAATCAAAATACACGTGCTGGTTTTATAGCACTGATTATGGAAACCAGTTACACTAGTCAAACAGGAAACCATGGAGAACAAGTAAACAAGCTAAATACCCCAGGGAATATTTAAATATAATTATATTGTAAAATGTAATTTACAATGAAAAACCTAATCCAGGGTAAAATATTTTACATAATATGCAGTTGCAGGCTTGGCATTTATGGGCTTTAATAAGTCTTTTGAATATAAATAAGTATAAGTATGAATATCTGAAGGGAGTCTGAATTTGTCAGTTCTGGTGGTAGTGTCTCCCATACTTTTTCCCCATAAATCTGACCGTATCTTTTCCAAGGCAAGTTGTTTTCGCCTTCGGTAGTTGTAGTTTATCAGAACACCTTTGATTGTAAGGCATTTCTTTTTCCTCAAACATCTGCTTCGATTGAAGAACATCGATCAAATGTTACAAAGACTAAATTTGAAAGTTCAAAGTAAAAACAAGTACTTCCGATCAACACAAAGGCGAAATCGCGAAGGTGTAATCGCGTGTGTAAAAGGTGTAATCGCGAAAGTTTTGAATTGATAAAAGTAATTCCAACATTGTGCAAATATCGAGCTACCGCTCGTGCCAATATCATACGTAATTTACTTCTCAAGCTCAGTCTTCAGAAAATTATAAATTAGAAATCGCTTATAACACGAGAAGCAGGCAACCGAAAAATTGAGAAAATTTCCCGAGTACTGGGGATTTTGATTAAAGATCAAATCTTAAAAATCAGCCAAATGTAAAAATCTTCCTGGCCTGTTAAACGTGGTTACTTCTGCACCCGGTAGAAACTTTCATATCCGTTGGCTAGTGTTCGCAACATGATTTTTCAAACAGTTGATGCATTGTGATTTATGCATTGTTTTTTTCATTACACGATAGACTCGAATAAAGATGAAAATCTCATTGATAAAACTCACTTGTGTATTATCAGGAATTGAGTTTGTGACATTCGCTAAAATCTGGCTTGCATAAACCGTCACGGCACTTGCATTACTCCTCATCTCAGTAGCAAATGTTTGCATTTCTGCACCTTGGCTTTGTGCAACAGTAACGGCACTCCTTAATGCCGAAATCGACGAGCTAAGTGTTGTTACCATGCTTTGGTAAACATTCGAATTATTAGCTGCAAGCGAGGCTATCTGGAGCGATTGCGAGACTCGTGATAATGCCGTTGTCTTTAACGAATTGGCTTGTGTTGATAGCGACTGAACTGTTCGTAGAGACACTGCGGTCTCATTGAGTAAAACATTAAGCTGGCGTACGGCTGCCGATTGCTGCAGGACTCTGTTAGCTACAAACGAACTGAGCTGCGTGTAGCTTGTGACAACACTAGAACTTATCGCAACAATGGAAGCGTATGATTGGTTGTAGCTCGTTAAGACTTGCGTCACTATCGTTATGGCGTTACTCACTGCTGTTGAAGTGCTCGATGTAAGCATGCTTTGAAGACTGTTAGCACTTGTTTGCAAAGAGCTCCATGATAAGTTTAACGATGTCACAGTCGGTTGCAAGGATGCAGCACTGGAATAAACGGTACTAACAAGAATACCCAATGTCGCAAGTGATTGGTCCAATGGGACAGTTGGTGACAACGTTGGATCTTTTGCTAAGGTGTTGATTTCATCCTGCAGTAGATTTGTCTGGTAGCGGATTATGATGTAGTCTTGTTCTATCAAGGTGTAGCAGGGAGGACACTCTAGGAGAGAAACGTATGATAGCAAAATGAATGATTGCACAGCAACATCAACCAATAAACGGATGAAAAAACCTAATTCCAATGGCTAAAAGGTGTTCAGCTATAAAATGAAATAATAATAATATTGATAAAAGGACAAAAACAACTCTGTTAAAAGCTTCGTACGTTTCTTCAGCTAAACTTTACAATAGAGCAACCGAGCATCTATATATCCTACAGGTAAACAACCTACCGGGTGCGCCAAAATAAACTATGCACGTTTGGCAGGCCACAATAAATCGTACACTCGATCGATTTTGATGATTTATGACTTAATCGTTAGCAGAAAGCCTGAATTAGATACTGGGATTTTTTGCAAATTTTGTCATTTTCAATTTTTAGAGCTAGAAGTGAATTTCCTAAAATCTTAGTTTTTGAAAGCACGGAAAACGATCGAGAAACATCGATCAAGTTTTCTAAATGATCGACAGGAATGGACAAAGAGAGAACTTTTTCGTGGTGATTTGCGATTCAGAAATCGACCAATTGTAATCTGCTATACGAGAGTTTGTATTAAACCCCCAAATCCCCCTGAAACGTTTTCTCTTTGTTCATTCTTGTTCAATCTTTTAAAATTTGATCGACGTCTTTTGATCGTTTTCAATGTTTTCGAAAACGAACTTTAAAAAATTCGCTTCTAGCTCTAAAACTGAAAACGGAAAAATTTGCAAAAAGTCCCAGAATCTAATTCAAGCTTTCTGCTAAGGATTAAGTCATAAATCTTCAAAATCGGTCCAGTGTACGATTTATTTATGGCCTGCCAAACGTGCATAGTTTATTTTGGCGCACCCGGTAGATTAAAATTGAAATCAAAAGGGCTAAAAAAAAATCCATCCTTAGTAATAATAATAAGAATATATAATAACTAATTTATTTTAAGTTGGCGAAAAGCAATAGCGATGAGCTAATTAAAGCCAACTATACAAAATATACAAGTCCAAATGATACAAACTAACGGTACAAAAACCTAGATTTGAAATAAAACTCTACATAATATACAGCTGGAATGAAATGTTTTGACTGTTTTGATATTTCTTTTAACAATCTCCAATGATCGGGACTCTTTAATTTCAACTGGCAGAGACTGCCATAATTTCTAATTGGGACTCTTTAATTTCAACTGGTAGAGACTACCAGAGACTGCCATTTAACGGGTGGGCCAAAAAAAAGTAACTCCCAACAAAGAAAATTTCTTATGTGGCACTTATGTGGCACTTAGCCCAAAGTGAAAATCAGTTCATTATTAGTTGCAGTTACAGAGCAATGAAGTTATGAAATCAGATGGTCAAGAAATCGAATGTAACAAAATCACTAATCAACAACGATAACTCACTAACACTTTCTCGTGCTACTTTTCACAAACTTTAACTTCAAAAGGCTGTAACTCCGTGAGTATTCAGCAGATTTGTAAGAATCTGGTGTGTGGAATTAATTTAAGATCTTAGGGATAAGGTTATCTTTCCATAGAGCCCGTTCATTTTATCATTATTTTTCAATACTCAATCAAATGTCGAACACGTTTTTTGAGATAACCTGTATGCTAAATCATAATGAGCAAGCATCGAGTCTAGTTCTAACTCTTTGTTAATTTTGTTATTATTATTATCGTTATTACTATAAGAACAACACTGTTAAAAATGTCAGAAAGTTCGATTTAAAAATCTTCTTCAGCTAAACTTTACAGAGCAACCGAGCATTTTTATATCCTACGGTAAACAACCTAGATTAAACTTGAAAAAAGAGCCAAAAACAATAAAATCCATCCTAAGTAAGCATGACTACCATTGAAATAATACCCAAATGGGGATAAAAATGATACTAGAGTTTGAACTGTTTTGGAGTAAACGAGTTTAAAGCATGCAACATTAGCTAAAAGTTCACCCCAGTGGATCAGACCAATCACTGACCCAGCCCCCAAGAGACCCAGAATTACCCGTCCCTCGAAAAGACCCTCATTACAGTCTCCTAGGAGGCTGTTATTATTACTATTATTATTAATAATTCTTTATCTAAAGTAGGCTAAAGTAAAAAACCTACTAACAAAAATAATTTGTAAAATAAATTTACAATCAAAAAGTGCTATTTACATGTTCAAAATAAAAAACCTAGAGTTGGAATAAAGATTCGGCAAAGCCTACAGTTGCATTTCTCCGCTTTCCATGATCGTATTCGGTTTTTAATAATAACAGCCAGGGAGCTGGCAGTTGTTATCTCATTTGGTAGCAGGGGCACCCAAGGAAGCAAAAAACACCAGGCAGTGAGAGCGCAGAGCAGACAGCCTGCATCAGCAATAGTGAGGATTATATTACATACGTTTACATTGCAGTTCCCCAAGCGACACGTTGTAAGCATTTTGTTTACACTGGTTGCATTGTCTTCCGGCAACATTCATTGAGGAATTGCAGACACATTGTCCCGTTACCAAGTCACAAGCAATATTGCTGCCATTTATTGTGCCAGGGAGATAACAGTTACATGCTGAAACGAAGAATAATCGATTATGATTCAGTTAACAAGGGCAGATTTTGTAAGACAATAGCATGAGTTGCTTTGTTGACACCTCAATTCAAAGCGATTAGGGATTGCAGACAAAGGAAATTCTCTCAACCAGTAATTCAAAACAAACAAAGCCGCAAATGTTTCTTTGAAACCTAGGTAGCTAGCTCGCTCGTTCTGCATTCCAGAAATTGGTTTTAGGGGCAAACATGAGCATAGATCGAAAGATGAAGGATACATCTACACATCTGCCGCGGGCATTTTATTTGTTTGGTTCACAAGCCATTTAGGAGGTGATTCCATTCTCTTATTGTCTTGGGTGTTATCAAAACATTTACTGCTCTGCTTTTGGGCCAAAGAAATCAAATGCCCGGGGCAGCTGTGTAGATAAATCCTTCTTCTTTCGATCTATGCTCATGTTTGCCCTTAGAAATGATTTCTGGAATGCACAACGAGCGCGCTAGCTACCTAGGTTTCAGAGAAACTTCTGCGGCTTTGCCTGTTTTGACTTACTGGTTGAGAGAATTTCCTTTGTCTGTGATTGCTAATTGCTTTGAATTGAGGTGTCAACAAAAGCAACTGTAGCTATTGTATTACAAAATCTGTCCGTGTTGATTCAGTTAGGAAGACAACAAAGAAAACACAAAATTGCATGCTAACTATTTTTTCCGACATTATCACCTGTAAGTAATTTTCCATGACTCAATGTAATTCCAAGCTGAAGGTAGTAAAATAAATGACTTTTTAAAAGTGGTACCACAATTTGGAGATTTGCAGCTAAGGAAAAAATTGTATCATCTAGCTTCATAAATAACCTGCTACGCACAATTATAAATTCACTGAACAATCATTCCTTAATCATCAGCTAATCACTGAAGAAACATTCGGCAATCATTACTTCACCAATCAGTGATCAAATTTGTCCGATACATAAGACTTTTTACAACAACGAAGCGAAAATTCATACTTACGCTGGCACCCAGACGCCGATATCTTCCAAAACCCAGGCATACACGAAGTACAGTTCGGCTGCATGAGATTGGGCATACATCTTTCGCAGCGGTCCCCTGTTGTTCCAGTCTGGCAGTTACGACAAATACCACTTTGTGGATCACAGTCAGTTGACCTGCCGTTGCAATTACATGGAACGCAATTCACTAATGGTCCGCCGTTTTGGACTGCACGAGTGTAACCTGGAAGAAGCGAGCAGTTATGTAATTTTCATTTTTCATTTTCATTTAATACATTTAAGGAGGGTTGCCCTTCAACAAGTTGATTTTCAAGGGGCCCTCCGATAAAAACATTTAATTACAAAATGACTGAGATGACTGCTAACAAAAAGCAAGATTATTGAGGTATCATGAAAAAGAGAGTGCTTTATATTTATATTACATTGTGCACCTGTAATTAGACTATTTTCCCCCAAATTTATGTTACATTTAAATTTTATGTGGCAAAAAATTACATGCATGCATATATCAGGCCATTCACTTTAAAATAAGTATTAAGACTTTAGTATTCAGTCTCCTCGTACCTTTGGAGCACCTCTCACATGACAAGCCTTCATATCCAATCAGACATGTAGCATTCTCCACGTGATCAACCGTTGATACACCAACAGATGACGTCATATTAGCAGTCATCATTTTGATGCTATTGAAGTTGACCATTGAACCACTTTGGAAATAGTTTACACCGATGTGAATGGCTGTAAGCTGACCTACAATGGAAAGTAGTAATGTAAACATAAGCTATGGCTTCTATCATGAGTTATAGGATAAATTTAGGTTCCCATGAATGAACTAAATTGGTATCAAATAAAGAATATAAATCACCTTTGTATCTTTCTTGTGTTTATCCTTCTCTTTACCTTCTGGGGCAGCAAATAAGCTTCTTTCAGGTCTAATACTGCGACATTCACCTCAACTAGGCCTACCTCGTTGTTGAAATATAACCGCGAAAGTATCAAATTTCAAAATCTCCTTCCTAGCTACAATGCCACTGTTATTTTTCAACAACGAGGTGGGCCTAGCCAAGGTGAATTTCGCAATATTAGACCTGAAAGAAGCCTATTTGCTGCACCCAGAAGGTAAAGAGAAAGATAAACACAAGAAAGATACAAGGTGATTTATATGCTTTATTTGATACCAATTTAGTTCATTAAAGGGAACCTAAATTTATCCTACAACCCATGCTTCTATGGGTTATGATACAGTTGCCTTCCTATGCGTAAAATAGGCTGGGAAGACAGAGAAGAAACTGCATAAAATCACATCATCGAGCAATCTGATATAAGGAAGTGTTTGGATATATAAGCTTTTCGAAATGATAAATCAAGAGTTTAAGGCCCAAGGAAAAAATATCAATTGTTGCCTAATTTTGGTATCTGTTGCAGGGAGCCAAGGGTGATCAAAGCTACGAAGTTTCTGCTCTGTTGGCTGGGAAAAACATATCATACCGTAAATTCTCCAATAAGCTCTCAGGGGCACATTTATGAAAATGAACTTTTGGATGGGGGCTTATTCGAGAGGGGGGGGCGTATTAAATAATTAGGTAATTATGTTTGATGGCATACTGCGATTCTTACTGATAACGGTATGGAGAAAAGCGAAAACCATATCAGTTTTGAACTAGAATTCACAGAAAAGGATATATTAAACATGAAGCATTGAACTATAACGACAGTAAGCATGAGAACGAGACAAATAATGTATAAATTTGTGCAAAATTCACCATTTCATGGAATTCAAATATCCCCATGGGGGCTTATTAGGGGGCAGCTTATTTGTCACAGTTAGCTATGAGGTGGGGGGCTTATTCGAAGGTGGGATTTAACGGAGGATTTATGGCATCTGCTTCAACTCTTTTCTGAAATCATATTGGCTTTGTCACACTATTGTATTTTCCCGTTGTAATGTGAATTGCTTTTCTTCTTGCAACTTGTTTTTGTCGCCAAAAAGTACGGCAATATAATGGTACGATGACACCCGGTCACACAGTGATATGATTTACCATGTGACAACTATGCAAGGCTACGATTGGTTTATTCTCCAAAACAACGCTAAAATATAGCTAGGGACCTTGTTTGCCCGTTGTTTTTGTATCTGATAGTTTTCTTACGGAATCAGCTCTCGGGACCAAAGCGCTGTAACAGCGTTGTACGTGAAATGAAGATGCAGTCATATATATCACAGCGTGTAATTAACCCGTCGTTTTGAAAAGATACAACGAGGTAAAAACGCCTAGTGTGGCCGCATCCATTGTCTTGGTGGCTAAATAGCTTGCTACATAATCTCACACACTTTGGATTGTCTTTCAGACGTTTTTCTTCTGGCTTTCATTTTTCTTAAGCTAAATTGCTAAGAAATTTGGTCAAGGATTTTGACCAGTTTTGAAGGACAGTGAGAGAAACATTGCCATAAAATCGCTCGTAAATTGTTGAGCACAGCAAGGTTCTGCAACCTTTGGTATGATAAGGAAAGGAAATCAAATAGAACTTACCAATTAAACTCTTGAAATTGAATTCAGAGAGCTTGGTTTCATTCGTCATAAACTTTTCATGGAGATGGAAGCTATATGTCTTCAATGGAGATGATATTGTCGGGAACACAGAGAAGACAGCCGTCATTCCACCACCGATCAGCTTTACGTGCCAAGGACGAGATCGCAAAGCTTCACCCAAAGATACAAAACTCATCTGGGAAAAAACAGAATAAAATTATGTCAAAAATCTTGATAGTCTTGAAGTGAGCACAGTTTGAGAATTTAATGGAGCTATGACCTTCAGGAGACCAAATTTGCCTGATGACTGAAACCAGCGGTCGGCCATTTTGTCTTCCCATTTTGCAGCGATAAATAGCTTCATTTTTTTTTTTTTTTTTTTTTTTTTTGTGAAAATTCGATAATCGTTAGAGAGTTTCACTATTTCTGACCTCACAGAAACTATTTCTTACCTCACATGAAGCTACTTATCACTGCAAAATGGTAATAGAAAATGGCCGACTGCTAGTTTCAGTCATGAGGCAAATTTGGTCTTCTGAAGGTCATAGCTCCATCATTGTTCAACGGATTTTTACGGGGATGGCAGCAAACTTTATTTGAAAATCTGAGGAGCAACATCATATGAAAGTTTGGCGAGAATCTTTTGCCTTTTTTTCGCAATCTTCAGGCAAGCAGGGCACAATTTTTTTAGGACACCCTGTAGTACTAGGCGGTACTAGGCATATAGTCTATGAATGTCAACTAACAATTTGTCGGGAAAAGTTTCTAAAGATAGCAAGCAATACACACCTCGATTGTAAACAACTGTCCATATGAATTTAACTTGTTGCCAAGATATTTTGTTGGTGCCACAAGAAAACGAATCAAACGCCCTTCGTCTCTATATTGCAGTCCAGTCGCCGTCTTTTGTAGCTGTGAATCTGCAGAGGAGCCATCCTCGTTTATCAATAGCCATCCGTCGTTTCGACTCACTGAAATAAAGATAAATGAATTTTGCAAAAAAGGAGCAGTCTTCTCACGCGTATTTCCAAATCGCCATCTAAACCATTTGACATGAGGTGAATAAAAAACCTCCCCATTTCACTGGTTTTGGTTAAAGGCACACTGTCATTAAAGTAAATGAACGGAGCTATAGCGACATGATCTAAACATAGCACAACGGCACGAGCCACTAATGTTTCTTTGTTTTAATCGATCGAGAACATCAAATACAATAGGTTATATTTAGACTGACCCAATCCCCCTAGATAAGTTGCTTTTAACTTCGCTGAATTACTTTAATGTGATTGGTTGGATCTCCAGATAAATTCAATAACAAAAGATTATCATCAATTTCTTTAAAAGTTGGCTAATATAAATACCGTAGCTATACTAAAGCTAATTTAGGCCAACTAAAAAATTACAATATACAATAGTTAAAATAGTAAAATAGTAGATAAATAAATATACAATATTCGTAGTTAAAAATAGTAAAATAGTAGATAAGTAGATATACAAAACTGACATACATTCAGCATAAAAACCATAAATGTTAAAATTAAATAAAGCCTAAGTTCGGAATGAAAGTTTGGCATAGTCGGCAGTGGCAGGTTTCTCCTGACCAAGATTTGATGTTGTTTTTAAATTCAGCAAGAGATGTAGAATCTTTGATAAATTGTGGAACGGTTGCCCAGACTTGCGGGCCTCTGAAACGAATCGTTTCTGAGCCATATGTAACGGTTCTAATTCTAGGAAGAGAAAAATCGTTAGTGTTCCTCAGATTATATTGACTTTCATTTTCACAAAAAAAAACTCTCTCATAANGGCAGTGGCAGGTTTCTCCTGACCAAGATTTGATGTTGTTTTTAAATTCAGCAAGAGATGTAGAATCTTTGATAAATTGTGGAACGGTTGCCCAGACTTGCGGGCCTCTGAAACGAATCGTTTCTGAGCCATATGTAACGGTTCTAATTCTAGGAAGAGAAAAATCGTTAGTGTTCCTCAGATTA
Organism: Aurelia aurita complex sp. Pacific; assembly: GCA_004194395.1. Lineage (NCBI taxonomy): Eukaryota > Metazoa > Cnidaria > Scyphozoa > Semaeostomeae > Ulmaridae > Aurelia > Aurelia aurita complex sp. Pacific. The sequence continues at coordinate 36,535 of REGL01000665.1, read as the reverse complement.
TATTGACTTTCATTTTCACAAAAAAAAACTCTCTCATAAAAACTGGATTCAAGCTATTCTTAGTCTTGTACATTTCGGTCATGAGAAGCTGTAAAAGATGTAATAGGTCTATTCCATTGTATCTTTTTTAATCTCGTTGGACTTCCTTATGAAAACTACTGATGAAGTCTAAGGCTATGACTGATGAATGAGAGTCATGTTCTGTAATTTCGAGCATCATTCAAGTTTTACAAAATTCGATGAGCGAGATTGAATTCTGCAAAACAGAAGGTTCAGTTCTCCTACATTACAAAGCGATTTGCCTTTCTGAAGAATATATTTCACACTTCCAGCGGACAATGTTTTGCTTCCTTCATTTATTTTGAGTTAGTTCCTCAATCCTTATAATAGATATAATCTTATTACGTTAAGCTTTTATCAAATTCGTGTTATGCTTCTGTGCGTAAATGTTCAGCCAAGTTGACACCGAAAAGGCCAAGGGGCCAGTCAGGGAGATCCAAATCACTCAGGGATGTGAAATCTATACCTCAGAAGGACAAATCGCTTTGCGATGTCGGAGAGTTGACTCTTCCTTTCAAAAAATTCAGCCTTGCTACCTCGATGACCTCGTACGATGGCCAAGGGACACAATTCTCAAAAAGATACATTATTGCAACTATCCACGCTGCGCATGCGTCAGATTTCGCAAAATTACTACGTACAGAAACTACTATAAAATCAATTGTGAAAACAATCGTTTTGAAGTTAGTTTAAGAATAACAGGGGGTTAAGCAAAATAAACAAATCTATGACACAAGGACAGACAAAATGAAATTAATATGACGCTGCGGAGGAGCGTGGCAACTATCCAAAAACATACCTTTTTACAGAAGAAATCAAGTTGTGCACGGATAACTAGTGCGATTCTTGATTCGTTTTGCCCATGGGAATTCTCTGTGACTATACGAGGAATTGCCATTTAGCAAAATCAGTTACTGATTCTCTGAAACCGCAATATACTCTAGCAAATAACAAAAATATGCCTTATTTGTCTCTCCAAGAGCGAATGCAAATGAAACTTACATGTAAAATTGCTTATTATCTCTGCTCTCTGAAACTGCCTTGCTGCAACGCATGACACAAGGTGTCCAAATCCATAACATGACTGACAACCATCAGGGTTTGAAGCTGCCAATGCGAATGTACCTGATTTGCAATTACCACATTTGACACCCTGTGTGTTTGCTTTACAGAAGCATGAACCTGTTGTCTGATTGCACACAGGAGTAAGACTGCCAGCCAATGAACATCCACAAGCTACGAAAGAAAATGAGCGATAAATCAGGTGATTCAGAAAATGTATCCACTCTTTGAAGAATAATAAAACAAAAACTATAAAGTCGATTAGTTGATAACTTGAAAGAGACTTTAAAGGGGCTCCGTCGCCAAACAGTGAACAAATCCGCAAACTCGCACGTGTCGCCCATTATCCTCTGTTCATCCATTGTTCTCTGCAGTTTGTTTGGTGGCTTCACNGTTTGCTTTACAGAAGCATGAACCTGTTGTCTGAATGCACACAGGAGTAAGACTGCCAGCCAATGAACATCCACAAGCTACGAAAGAAAATGAGCGATAAATCAGGTGATTCAGAAAATGTATCCACTCTTTGAAGAATAATAAAACAAAAACTATAAAGTCGATTAGTTGATAACTTGAAAGAGACTTTAAAGGGGCTCCGTCGCCAAACAGTGAACAAATCCGCAAACTCGCACGTGTCGCCCATTATCCTCTGTTCATCCATTGTTCTCTGCAGTTTGTTTGGTGGCTTCACCCAAGCCACCAAAAAGTGTCCGTTACAAATCCATTTATATCCGAGCAATCGTAGAAGATATGAATGTTTGGTTTGTTCCTTAGTGAAGTACAATGATTAATGCCCAAACAGCAACTTTCATTTTGAACAAAAATTTGAAAATTCTGTGTGATATCACCTTTCAAATAATTGCAAAAATCATCGTTTTGTTTACATTTTGACGACGGAGCCCCTTTAAGCCTAGTTACATGTTAAGCCATAAACTTTTTAGCTTTCTGAAACTTAAATTTCTGAAACTTAAATATAACAGAAGACTATTTCGAGCAACTCTAAACTAAACATGGCTAAGAAAGAACTATGTGTTGTGCAATAGTTCCACTGAATCTGATACAAGAGAAAATTGATAAAAAAATGGAAGGAAGAAATTAAATCTGAAGTTGCTTCGCAGGAAGACAAATACTTTCTCCACCACAGCACCCAGGATTATAATCCCCAATATCAGATACAAATTTTTCCCATCCCTTCCTCGAATGGCAGGCCATGCTCAATTTTGCCTAGAAATAAAGAAATTTGTAATGTACATACCAATGCAGCCAGTGTTTGGATTGCCATGATAACCAGCTAAACAATGTTCACATCTGCGACCTCCGTATCCTGGTTTACAAGCACATTGTCCACCGTATTGTTCACAAGTACTGGGGTTGTTTGAACCGGGGGTGAAACAATCACAAGCTGAAACAAAAATATAAGCATTGAGAATTTCATCAGTAAGAAGAGTATGTATCTAAAACTACCCTGTTCTACAAAAGGATAGAAGTTTGGCGAAAATCTTCTTCTGTGACGCCACCGTAGTCAAAATGTGTCAAACATTCTGATATGACTTTACCAAATATCCGAGAACAGCCATCTTCTTCATCACTGGCACATCTGGAGTTTTTCTCACAAATTCTGGCAACTTTTCCCCTAAATATTGCGGAATCCTTGTGGCATCAAAGACGTAAAAGAGTGCCATACTTCGCTTTCATACACAAGTTCCCCTAAGAAATATCATTAACATAAGAAACATAATTTCAGGAAACGTCCAGCAGAGGTTTTAGTCACTTGTTATGCACCTAGGGAGTCCCAAAAATTGATTGACTTTTGATTAAATATCAAGAATTAACGATGAATGAAAAGGCTTTATGGAAAAATAACCCTGTTACTAAAATTTCAAACTAATTTTAGACACTAGAATCTTGAAAATCCGCCAAAAATTCACGGAGTTATGAGCTTCTAAACATCAAGTTTGATCCTATAAAGAGACACCGAAAAAATTTGTTTTGCGTAAAACCTCCTAAAATCGAGAGCGAGCCAAATATGATTCCAAAAGTACTTCAACTCCTGCAAACATTGTCAAAAGTTGTTTAAGAATGTAAGCATACAAAGACATTCATTGAAACTTAATCGATGACACATTATGTCATTTTCAAACTTTGGTCAACAGAACCTCAAAGGATCCACAAGGAAATAGATTCCAAGGAAATTTCGAATACCGAATTTCTCATTTTGAGTGAAATAATCGCCATCACTTCCCAGTAAACATTTTATGAAAACTCAACGTAGCGGTGGATTTGAAGTCGCCTGGGGAATTTTGTTTGCTTGCAAAATGATTAACTTCTGTTCCTCATTTAAATTTCGTGCTCCAAAGCAAATCTGGAATTCACCTTTTTCACATCTTACAAAACATGGACTAGGATGCAAGGGAATAGTCCGAGAAATGAATGAATTTCCATATTTTTGAAATTGTTTCTTCGGACAGTAGGTATAACTTAAAATGACAAAGCAACATCTCAAGGATAGCTGTGCCTTTCAGCTACATGCTGATACCTCGCTTGAGTTCATAAAATTTGCTTTCTGGAAACTATGAGCGATTTAGCTCGTGAATTTCCTTTTTGGTTACCCGGCAAACAAGGACAGTAATTCAAAACAGGCAAAGCTGCAAAAGTTTCCCAGAAACTAGTAGGGCAAAACTCTCGCCTTGTGCAAGCGAAAGGTAGTTTTTAAGAGAAGTTATGTGCTTATAACGAAAGAAGAAGGGTAAATCTAAAGTTCTGTCTGGCTGATTGTGCTTGTTTGATTCAGGAGCCGAGTAGAGGGCATTGTAATTCTGGCGTATGTAAGACTTAAATGAAACGATTACAAAACAGCTCCTGAATCAAATAAACAAAATCCATCAGACAGAACATTAGATTTACCCTTCTTCTTTGGTTATAAGCACACAACTTCTCTTAAAAACCACTTTTCGTGTGCACAAGGCGAGAGTTTGCCTTACTGGTTTCCGGCAACCTTTGCGGCTTTGTTTGTTTTGAATCACATGTTGACAGAATTTCCTTTGTCAGCAGTTACTAATCGCTTTGAATTGAGGTGTCAATCAAACGCAACGGTTGTTATTGTGTTATAAAATCTGCCCTTGTTCACCCGGCGGCATAGCACAGATATCTGTCTGAAAATGAAGATTTATTTGGCACTATAGGATAAGCGAATAAAATTCCTCATAAAAGCAGGTAACAATCTTTTTAAAGTTCAAATAAATGAGCTAAGTACAATACTCACCTAAACTTCCATTGTACATCAAGACGCTTATACTAAACACGTGTTTTCGGCATACAGACGGCAAGGCATATGTCGTTGCAAGGCTCTTCGATTGCATATGGCAATTCAATACTTCATTTCTTACAGCACTGGACTGCCTAATGAAGTATGAGCTCTGTCTAACATCAGGCAATAGAACAACAGAATCGATGATAATCGGCCACGGAATGCCGGAACCGCTACTGCTTGTGTAAGTGATACTCAGTCTGTAGATTTGGCCTGCTGATAGTTGTATGGCTATGCTGTCGTTCCATATATTAGCATTGCCAACCGTGAGTGACCCAACAGAGAACTGTGCAGACTTTAATTGTGAGCTTGATGACGTAATAGCTGTGACATTGATTTTCCAATTTGTGGCGTTATCCGATAATGAAAGATAGTTTGATATGGCTTGTGATCCTGTCCAAGTTAATGATTCAGCACCATAAAGGAATAAGCTGTCAAGCCAGGTTAATGGATACAGGGAATACCGTAATACCATGAAATAGCTATGGGTGACCGGTACTTGGAATGTGTATGTAACCGACTGACCTTGGTGCAGCTTGATCTGACCGATTCCTGTAAAAATAATGAAACAGGAAATGAGCTTAGTGAATCCATTGCTATAGTAGGGAGGTAGGCCAAAATGGGGATGTTTTAAACCTTAGTGCCACCCAATACAAGCAGCTTCAAAATCTATGGATAATACGACCCATTCTCTATTGTGTTAGGTAGGAGTCTCTTGTATTTTGCATACTATCCGCTGATCAATAAAATTGGCTTGGTGGTAATTCAGGGTTCGAAATGGTTAAAAATACAAAATAGACCTTTTAGCTATTCTGTAACGAGTCTGAATCAAGCGCTCTTTTGTTACATTTTGTTTTCGAATGTGAACAACAGTAAAGAAGCTATGACGCCACTCAACCAACAAGGACAGATTTTGCAAGCCAATAGCGTGAGTTGCTTTCGTTGACACTTGAATTCAAAGCGATTAGCGATCACAGACAAAGAAAAATTCTCTCAACCAGTATTTCAAAACAAACAAAGCTGCAAAATTTTCTCCGAAACCCAGGTAGCTAGCCCGTTCGTTGTGCATTCCAGAAGTTGTTTTTAAGAGCAAATATGAGCATAGATCAAAAGAAGAAGGATATATCTACACATCTACCTCGGGCATTTTACTTATCTGGTTCAAAAGCCGATTGGGAGGCGATTCAATTCTCTTATTTTTTGGGTGTCATTAAAATACTTACTCCTCAGCTTCTGAACTAAATGAATAAAATTCCCGAGGTAGATGTGTAGATATATCCTTATTCTTTCGATCTATGCTCATGTCTGCTCTAAAAAACGATTTCTGGAATGCACAACGAGCGCGCTAGCTACCTGGGTTTCAGAGAAACTTTTGCGGCTTTGCTTGTTTTGAATTACTGGTTGAGAGAATTTCCTTTGTCTGCGATCGCAAATCGCTTTGAATTCAGGTGTCAACAAAAGCAACTCACGCTATTGTCTTACAAAATCGGTCCTTGTTTACTCAACCCAACTTTCGTACAAGAAGGTCTATTCAATACAAGCAGATTACGCCAACGTATGCGACAGGGTACGTTTCTTTGAGAAAAAACTCAACTTTCTAAGCGAACTGATTTTAACAAAAGGTTGGCGACTTTTCTAAAAGGGTGAAAGACTGTTTGAAAATGATTTACCCTTCAGCTTTGGTGCTCATTCCAAATTAACTGCGCCATGCATTTCAGTATGAAAGAATACCGTAACGATTTAAAATACTCACCTAGATAAAAAGATATGTAGTCCTTTTGCAACCAAAAGTACTTATGGCTACCAGTTGATACCATTTCTACTTCTGAGGTCACATGAGTGAAATTTGGAAAGAAATAACCATTTCTGACTGCAGTGCATTGTCTTGTTATGATACCACTTCTACAAGTGCAAACACCTGTGTGGATGAAATAATCTTTGTATGTGTGTATGTTTGGATATATTCGCGGCTAGCTGTACTTAATCAAACGCGAAAAAACTCGGACGAAGAACTTTCGAGCAGCATCATGATGGAACAATACAATACAATACAATACAATACGATACAACACGATACAATACAATACAATGTAACAATAATACAATACAACACAACACAACACAACACAACACGATACAATACAATACAACAAGAATACAACACAACACAACACAACACGATACAATACAATACAACAAGAATACAATACATTGCAATGCAATACAATACAACAAGAATACAATATGATATTACATACATCATGTAATATCATATAGTATTCTTGTTCTAGATAAATTATTGGTCGTGACACAGAGATTCCGTTTCTTATAAAACGTTTTCGGAAATTCTCACGGACATTCAGAAATTTTGTAAATATTTTGGACAATGATGAAAACGATCTATCCACAGTTACTTTGCTTGTTTTATGATACAAAAAAGATTTCAAAGGTTTTAAAAGGGGTTATCCTTAGGAATTTCTATTCCAGCAAAATAGAAGTAATGCTTGCCATTAATGGTTATTTCCCAATAGTTTTACACATACCCATAAGAACGAAACAACCATCAATTGACGGTTTCATCTCAATGGGCGAAACCGTCCATTTTGAAAAGTAAGCATTTTTTGCGATTTTACTTCATTGCAAATACTTCGAACAGTAAATATTTCAGACCACAAAAATACGATAAAGATATTTTCAAGATTATCAACCAAGTCAAATAATGAAAATATTTGTAAATACCTGTCAGTTTATCGCAGTTGGGAAATCCCCCAGCGAAGTCACAATCACATGGTCTGCAATCTGATGAACGATTGGTCGGGAAGGTATGAAATGTGTCTTTGCATTTTGAGCATGTTCTTCCTTGTATGTTTGTCTTGCATCGGCATTGACCAGTGTAAGGATCACATGTTTGGTTGCTGCCGACAGTGCCAAATATATTGCAGATGCAATCTATAAATACAAAAAACATCGTACTTGTTAAAGACAAATGACGGAGATATAAGGCAACTTAAGTTAGAGGCCTGGGTAATCTAAATATAGCCTATTTTATTCCATTGTATTCGTGATCTCCAGAGATTATCAAATCAATCATGTGAAGGAATGTAGCCGTCTTTGGGCTACCATTAAACCAGGCGCTATATATCCGTCATTTGTCCACGATAAGCGTTGCATTTGATCCTATTTCTAAGGAACGAAAGTAAGTTGGTATAGGATTCACTGGACTTTTCAAGATCCAGTATATTGATTCATGAGGCTCCATCTTCCGTGATTTTTGAGCTCGATTCATGGGGCTCTATTTTACTGATTTCCGGACACGATTTATGGAGCTTCATATTGTGCCTATTTTAGGCCCGATGTTTTCACAGGTCTTCCATGCTCTAAAGATCGATCAATCTTTCAGGCTTTTATCTTCTTAGAACTTTGTGCTCAACATTTCGGGCTCGAATTTGAATGATTTTCACACACAATTTATCAAGCTCCATGTCAGTCTATTTTCGAGCTACAAATCAAGTTCTCTAGAAAGCACGTCAACCTGATTACAGTTGAGCCCAATATGGTAACATGGAGCTCCAAAACAGGTTAAAGATTTTTGAACCGAATATTCCACCATATGTACTTTTAAGACCTCGGGCTTTGAATTTTCTTGTACAACACAAAACCGGTTAGTATGCGTATAGCATAATCTTAAGACTCACCAAAACAGGTTCCAACAGGCTGAATAGCAAATCCCCATTTTCCAGGCAGGCATTGATCACATCTGCGACCATAAACACCTGGCTTGCAATTACATTGACCTAACTGATTGGACGGGGTGGCTGTTTGTAAACATGTTCCATTGTCAGTGACACCAAACATAAAACAATCACACGCTGAAAGATAAACATTATTATCA
>REGL01000664.1:98356-110810 GCA_004194395.1 Aurelia aurita complex sp. Pacific | reverse complement strand
TTTTGGGTATTTAGTGGGAAATGAGGCTGTTCAGGTTCTTAAATTGGTTCTTATTTTATTCATTGCTTTCAGGAATTTCTTTTCTTCAGATTCAAACTTCAGGCCTACTGTTTACTGTCAGTTCACATTAGTTGAGTTTATGAGATATTCCCCAACAGAAATTTGTGGAAGAATCCGAAATGTTTATATAATCCAGATAAAATCTTTCAAAAGCTTCTCATCAGGTAATATAAACATTTTTCATTCTTCCACAAACTTCTGTTGTGAATAAGACACCATGCTCTCTAAACATAAGAACCTATTTCAAATTCCAGGCTGAATGGGTTCTTATATAATTGGAGTTTAATTGCACAATTTCAGCCTGTAGGTTCTTACTCCACTAGGTTCTTATACGCGGGTTTTTACTGTAACCTTTCAAGCGTTGTGCGTTATCTAATGATCGTTTTATTTCAGGAATTCGATGGAAGTACAATACGAAAGAATTGCGGATGAGATCAAGAAACGAAGGATCGAGGTTGACAGTATGACGAGGGAATTCGAATCAAAAATGAAAATGAAAGAGGTATTTATATTGTTCTTGTCTTAAGCATGGGAGGCAGATCTTCACCAAAGTTTCAATTAATCTCGTAGAATATCAGTGCATTTTTCTTTCAAATGAGTTGCTGCAAGGGAACTTTCGGAAATTTGCCAGGATGGAGCATTTTTGTATCATCATCAGTGTCAGTATTACAGCGTGCTTGTATTGCTGGAATTTCGATGTTGTGATTTTGTCAAATTACTGAGTCGTAAACCTACAAACTGCAGACTACATACTTTGCTTACCATCATATCATAGACCTTTATAACCTGAGGTTTTCTTGAACGTGCTATTGATTTTCCTTAGTCAGTTTAGAATGTATCATGCGTTTAATGGTTGTCAAAGCTGCAGGTAGTCCCTTTCATACTTTCTTTCGTAAAGCTTATGTTGAAATAATGGTNCCTGTAGTGTAGTATGGTAATCAGGAACGTATAGTAGAATGTAAGATTATATTGTAATATTTTAATATGAATTAAAAAAAAAAAATCTTTCAAAAGCTTCTCATCAGGTAATATAAACATTTTTTATTCTTCCACAAACTTCTGTTGTGAATAAGACACCATGCTCTCTAAACATAAGAACCTATTTCAAATTCCAGGCTGAATGGGTTCTTATATAATTGGGGTTTAATTGGGGTTAAATTTCAGCCTGTAGGTTCTTACTCCACTAGGTTCTTATATGCGGGTTTTTACTGTAACCTTTCAAGCGTTGTGCGTTATCTAATGACCGTTTTATTTCAGGAATTCGATGGAAGTACAATACGAAAGAATTGCGGATGAGATCAAGAAACGAAGGATCGAGGTTGACAGTATGACGAGGGAATTCGAATCAAAAATGAAAATGAAAGAGGTATTTATATTGTTCTTGTCTTAAGCATGGGAGGCAGATCTTCACCAAAGTTTCAATTAATCTCGTAGAATATCAGTGCATTTTTCTTTCAAATGAGTTGCTGCAAGGGAACTTTCGGAAATTTGCCAGGATTGAGCATTTTTGTATCATCATCAGTGTCAGTATTACAGCGTGCTTGTATTGCTGGAATTTCGATGTTGTGATTTTGTCAAATTACTGAGTCGTAAACCTACAAACTGCAGACTACATACTTTGCTTACCATCATATCATAGACCTTTATAACCTGAGGTTTTCTTGAACGTGCTATTGATTTTCCTTAGTCAGTTTAGAATGTATCATGCGTTTAATGGTTGTCAAAGCTGCAGGTAGTCCCTTTCATACTTTCTTTCGTAAAGCTTATGTTGAAATAATGGTGACATCAAATACGCTCTTTGGAATAATTACAAAGTGCCAACAAATGCTCTCTTCATGCAATTCATTTGAAGGAAAAAAGCGCAATGACCTTTTCCACGATGATCATTAAAGTTTTGCAAATATTTGCAGCATATGCTGTTATTTTATTTGTTCTTTGAAGATTCACAGAAGAAATTCTTTTTATGGATTGGCAGTATGAAATGATAATACTCATACTCAATACATAACATACTCAAATATTATTACACAGTTTTAAGAAACATGTTTTTAAGTTTATTTCAAAGTATGCAGTGATAAGTTTGAGATTTAGTGTCAAGTCCATTCCCTTTTCGATTATGGCTATATGTTAGGATCTACAAAAAAATTGAATTGATCAAATTTTCGTTTGATATGCATACTCATAGGAAACAATGAATATGATAGTACTTCTTTGAAGGGTCTTGAAGATAAAGAGAGAAAAGTTTTTTTTTCATTTTTGTCGATGAAAATTTCTTGCAGTCTAATGTTTTGTACCTTCCTTCGCGTCAAGCTATCCGTTATGAATGTGTAAAACTTGTTTCATTCCAACCAATTATTTTTCGTTTGGTAACTTTCCTAAAAAATGCTCTTTACTGCTCCAGGATTTGATTTATCTCGAGATCTTATCACTCTTTTTGTTCCTATTGTAGGTACTAAATCGCTATTTGTTTGCCATATATCTTCATGATTAGGTCTGTAAATGATGTTCTCTTTCGCAGGAAGAGGAATACAAACTAAGGAAACAGTTAGCAGAAGTAGCAATAACTATAAACATGGAATCTCAAAAGCAACGAACTCTAAAAACAGATGAAGGAAGGTATGTATCGCCAAATGTAATGTTTTAGACTTTTGGAACTGAATGTTCCAAAACACTTTTGCTGTGTTTGAATGGCATCTGGGAAGGCGTTGCAGTCTGAATTGTCTCGTTTTCGAAACCATTGAATAAGAAACGCTTCAGATTAAACGAATATAGATTTTATAAGACAATAGCATCTGTTGCTTTTTATTGACACTTCTATTCAAAGCGATTAGCGGTTGCAAACAAAAAATTCTTTCAGCCAATAATTAGAAACGAACAAAGCCGCAGAAGTCACCCTGGAACGAGTAGGGCAAACGTTGTCTCGTGCACGTGAAAGGTGGTTTTTAAGAGAAGTCACAAGTTTTTAAACGATAAATCTAAAGATATGCCTAGCGAATTTTGTTTCTTTGATTCTGGAGCTGAGTAGTAGTTGTTTCATCTAAGCTATATGCAAGCATTGCAACACCCCATGCTAGGTTTTTGAATCAAATAAGAAAAATCCGCAAAACTGATTTTTAGGTTTATATACTCATACNAAAGCGATTAGCGGTTGCAAACAAAAAATTCTTTCAGCCAATAATTAGAAACGAACAAAGCCGCAGAAGTCACCCTGGAACGAGTAGGGCAAACGTTGTCTCGTGCACGTGAAAGGTGGTTTTTAAGAGAAGTCACAAGTTTTTAAACGATAAATCTAAAGATATGCCTAGCGAATTTTGTTTCTTTGATTCTGGAGCTGAGTAGTAGTTGTTTCATCTAAGCTATATGCAAGCATTGCAACACCCCATGCTAGGTTTTTGAATCAAATAAGAAAAATCCGCAAAACTGATTTTTAGGTTTATATACTCATACAAATTTCTTGAAAACCACCTTTCTCGTGCATAAAGGCGATAGTTTGCCCTACTGTTTTCAGGGCAACTTTTACGGCTTTGTTTGTTCTGAGTTTCGCATTGATAGAATTCCCTTGATCTGCAATCGCTAATCACCTTGAATTACGGTGTCAATAAAAAGCAACTGGTGCTATTGTCTTATGAAATCTTGTCCTTGTTTTCAACGTAGATTTTAAGACCTTGTGTGAGTCAATTGGGCAAGTAATTGCAGCAAGCAGCATTATGGCATAAGAATGTCAAAATATCGGTTGCTTCAAAGCCAGAGGATCATAGATTCACCACTAATGCCAAAATCAAGACCATTACGCAATTATAAGAAGCTATGTATTGCTTTCGTAAAGCAGATATAATTGAGCAGATAAAGGCAAGAAAGGCGAGATTCAAGAATAGCTTTTATCCCGACTGTTTATCTGAATGGAACACGTCCCCCAGAAATTAGATTATCACTCTCACTGTGCATTTTTAAAACAAAATTGTCGAAACTTATTCGACCTCCTCCTAAACCAGTGTACGGTATTCATGATCCAAAAGTTCTAGCTATTCTCGCTCAGTTACGGGTAAGACTCAGCAAACTAAATTTTCATAAATTTAGGCATAACTTCAGAGATACAGTCAACCCTTTATGTCTCGCAAATGATGGGGTAGAGGGCACGGAACATTTCCTGCTGCTTTGTCATTCTTATAACGGGCCTAGATCTGATCTTCTCAATAGTGTAATTTCAACATTGCTACCTCATGATTTTTCCTCTCGATCAAATGAAGTTTTACTCAAATTCATTCTGTATGTCGACCAAAGGTTAACCATTGACAACAATAAGAAGCTACTGGAGGCAACCATCAAGTTCATTCATGCTACAGAACGCTTTTGAATGTTCCATTGCTGCAAACCCCCATGCATAAGCACCTAATTTTTGTCAGCTCCTTTGTGTATTCGTAATGAGTTATTTTAGTTCAGTTAATTTCCCTTGTATTTTTGTTTAACGTTCCGTGTCTTTATGTATTGGTCATGAGGTAGTCATTATCTTTCGCTCCTTATGGTATCGTCCCCGTATTGTTGCATAGTAAGTAGAAAAGTATGGTAGAATGTATTGTAATACTTTATATGAATAGAAAAAAAATCAAGTAATATTATTGGAGAAATTTTTGAGCAGCTTTTAATTTGTCAAATGAAAAACTTTCAAATTCATTTGCGAATATTAAGGTCGACTGATGGAGTTTTGATGAGGCGAGGGGGAGGGATGGGGGATGAAAACGGAAAGAATGGATTAAAAACTAAATATACGTAATGCAACTGTCACATTCCTAGCAGTTTCCATTCTTTGCAAAAAGCGGGTAAGATCATTCAAAACAATAGCATTTTTGGGATTTTTTGGGATTTTATGGACTGAAAGAGAAGAATTGGGAATTAAACCTTAAGAAATATCTTGTTACTTGTGCTGATAATTTTTTTAAATTAATTCTTTTTGATTTATTTGATATTTTGAAACTTTCTAGGGACAGAGTAATTTCATCGAAACAAAATCTTCTAGTAAGTAATACCCTTGAATCATTTTTATGACTATTATCTTGATTTGCTAGACATGATGATTTACGTCCCGTTTTTACATTATGCCGTTTTCAAATGAAGCGGTATGAAATCTTGCTTCGTGATCTTCTTTTTAACCTGAAATGTATTTAGCCATTATTGATTGAAAACGATTTTGAAAATTGCCATTCTTTAAGAATGCATAAAACGGTCTCTCCCTGAATCGGAAGCGACATTTTTCCGTCGATTGAAGGAGATTCTTGCATCTACTAACCATTTTTTATTTTCTATTACTATTTTCTATCATCTATTAACTTTCTGTTTCATGTTCACAGGAAAAACGAAAGAGAAGTGACGAATTCAATGAGAAACTCAAGTATGCATTATCTTTTCTTTCGATTCTTCTCTATCGTTTTTATCTTTCTATCTTTTCTTTCAACCAAGGCCCCAAAATGAAGTCACTATTTACAAACTTCTAATCCAATCATAGAGCTCCCACTGTGCTCAAGCACGGCTTGTTAAACTCTCTTTGCTGAATTACAGTAAACACCTGAGTATGAAAACCTTCAGTTTTAGGAGTCGGCTGGGTTTTTGTACTATGAATGCAATAGATTGGTTCTTATAAAATAATTGACATTTAGACAATTTCAGCCTGTAGGTTGTTATACGAAGGTGTTTCCTTCAGACAATATAATACCACTTTTAGTTGCGAGAGATTTCATCATAAAGCAAGTAAATTTAGCAGATTTTTGGTTGACAGAAATTGCAAGACAGTCTATTCCAAAGGATGGACAAAGTTTGGACACAGTTGTTGAGATATTCAAAATTCAACTAGTGCAATTATAGCGAAGTATGGTCTGCAGGGGTAAAATCGATAGTTTGGAGGTAATATTGGTAACGTTCATTGCTGGAGGTAGTAGACTATTTGAAAACAGTATGAAATATGCATCGTTTATTGAAAATTTGCTAATCATTGAAATAAATGCAACATGGTTTAATCTCTAACCAACGAAAAATCTTATATGAAGTAAGGCAAAATCTCTGAACCAAGATTTGTTCAAAATGTATCACTTTATCCCATATTTCCATACCCATTTTACACCAAGCTTACCCATTGAGCCCGGTAGACCCTTCATTCAAACTATTTATTCCAAAGAAAGATACAACCGCCTTTATAAGACACGTGCTTCCAAAATGTAGAAGGGAAGCGTGTTTTTCCAAATAAGGAAAATCATCTTGCTATCGAATCTTTTCCTGTGAGATTCTAGGCTACTATGTTGTGTCTCTAGTTAGCTGATTTCCTTATTTTAGTGAAAACACGGTAAAAGCTTCAGTATCAGAGCGAAAACAACAAAGAATGGATAAAGAACTAGAATCTACACTAAACCATACTGCATTGAAAATACGCGAAGGTTAGTTTTTCACCCACCTGATAAGTCAGGAAAACATTATACATCTGAAAGCCTGTAGCTCTCAAACGCGTTTTCCAAATTCCGATAAAATGGTATAAATGTGTAGCTAGCAAGTCAACTTAGGTAAGAAAATTTATTGTGTAGAAATTGGGCGCATTGTTGTCAATAAAATCGCTCCAAAATCTAAAATCGCATCTCTAAATTCTTCAAAACAGGCCTAAAATCCTTTGACTAAATTTTCTAGCAGTGTCACTCTACTGCTGTCTTAATCAAATTCTATCTTATCACCCAAATATTTACTTTTAAGGGAAGAAACTTTGGTGGAAAGAAACTTTCGCGAGTTGGAAAAAGCGCGAAAAACTGTTTTGAATTAACTTTCGCGAATCGGACATTGTGGGAGAATAAACTATCGCATTTTGCGAAAATAATTTGATTTGTGATTTGTGGGAATGAAATTCGTGAAGTTGATATTTACAATACTTGACGGAGATAAAATTTTGGGAATTGTATATTTTAAGAAATTTCGCGGGAATAAACTTTAACGAATCTCACATTTTCGAAAATTGTGCCGAAGAGGATCTCCTGAATTTCGCCCAAAAATGCGAAAATCGTGAACTTTTCTTCCCACGAAAGTATCTTCCCTTCAAGTACTAGCTACAGTTAAGCCCGAAATTATTCATACCTATGCCAAATTCTGAGTATTTTGCATCGTTCTATTTGAGGACCAACTTTACTGTGGCTGAAGTTTCGTAAGGATGTGATAAAAGGCTGAAGCAAGTGCTACAAGAGACATTTCAAGGAATAACATATCTTGTGAATTGGCTAGCAAATATAACGATTGAAAATACTCCAAATTTGGCATAGGTATGAATAATTTCGGGGTTAACTGTATATATGAGGCTGCTGTATAATTAGACTCATGACGTAAGTCCCTCTAACTTTCGCTGTTGTTGTTGTTGTTGATATCACTTCAGTTGTTGTAGCGACAAGTCTGCAGGGGGAGCGAAACAAGAGACTTTATTGGAATGAGTCTACTGTATAATCGTATACATATGAGACTGTCATTCAGCTTTAAGAATATTTTCTATTACTGTAATTTGAGATGAAGCATTTTTATTTAGATCTCTTTTTATTTAAGAAAAAATACGACCGATTTTGACCAACTAAATTTTCTTATCTAAGTTGCTATGTTTGCTACACAAGTATAATCAGTGTATAAGGCTTTGATATATGGTTAGAGAGCTACAGGCTTTCGAACTACTGAACGCTTCTCTTATTCACCTTATATATGTTGGATTTATATCTGAACCTCTCTTGTGATTAGTACGGAGGGGTGTTGCATTTCATTCATTTTTTCATTTTTATTTATTTAGGCACGGTAGCCCCGTCAATCCATATGAACTGCTTTTCAGGGGGCCGTGGCAAAACATTACTAATTCAAAAGATCACTATATAATAGTTAACAAAAAAAAATAAAAGAATTCTCGTTAAGGCAAGCTTTTGATTCTTCTCTTAAAAGTGGCAAGGGAGGGTGCCTGTTTAGCATCAGGTTCAAGTTGATTCCAAAGCTTAGGTCCACGAAAAGATATAGCCCTCTGCCCATTGTTAGTTTTTCGTAATGGTAACGAGAGATCAGTATCGGTGTTTCTCAGTTTTCTGACATTTCGAGTAGAATTTTTTTCGAACAAGTCTGAAAGGTACTCCGGGACCAGACCATTTAGCGATTTGTACATTGTGGTAGCTGTTTCGCTTCTGATAATGTCATTTACAGTAGGCCAATTTAAACTGCGAATTAATGCCATAGCAGGCGTATCAAATCGACTTTTAGTTACAATCCTAGCTGCTCGATTTTGCAGCTTCTGCAGGGTTTGCAGTTTAGTCACCCCACAGCACCCCCACACCGAACAACAGAACCGAAAATGGGGCTCGACGATACCCCTATACATTGCACTCAACGTGTTTTGAGGTAAAAATTTCCTGGAATATTTCAAAAATCCAATTGCACGAGAAACCTTGGTACGGAGATTATAAACGTGTTCTTCCCAATCCAAATTTCTATCGATTATCACACCCAGATACTTTGTTCGGTCTACATTTTCAACCTGAGAGTCACCAATAAAAAATAGTGGATGATCAACAGCCTTATCGGTAATTTTCTTGATTTTGGGCTGGGAACCTACAATCAAAGCTTGAGTTTTTAAAACATTCAAAGAAAGTTTATTACCCTGCAACCATCGCTTCAAATCATTCAGTTCACTATTCAGAGTTTGGTTTATATCTACTAAGCTCGAAGAAGAGTAAGAAATACTGGTATCGTCAGCGTACATGGTCACTTTACCTTTCTTCAGAGAAAACGGAAGATCATTGATATAAATCAGAAACAAAAGAGGGCCAGTGTTTGCTATTGCGGGATGTTTCAGCTCTGTTTTGATAGTATCAGGCATTCACCTATTCATGTAAGCAGAGGTTTTTATTGGCAATACACTCATTTTTTATAAGAAAGTAAGGTCAGGAGTTTGTGGGTAGTTTCGTAAATTTTAGGGCCATTTTCCTGCCAGAAATTTCTAATGTACCGGGTGAGTCAATAAAAAGAATCCCCGTTTGAACGGTCACAGCTCCCTGGACATCAAGACGATGATATCAACAAATATATAGCTCAATAGCAGACATGTTCAAATCCATTTTAAAATTTACCTGACTGTAATCGGCCACTTCGTTCCGAAATTATGAGGGATTTTCTCGAGAAAGCCTCTTCAGGAAACCTTCAAAACGTGCCCAAAATCACGAACAAATTTCCTTAACACTACTACCTTACAGGGGCCTTATAGCAATGACTTCCGCACGATTTAGCACGTCCTATCCTCTTAGGGAGGATGGACAAGTCTTCCCCCTGGTATCAATAACCTATTCAGGGGGAATCCATTCTCACATATATATATATGAGTACATGAATACATGTGAGTGTCATCATTTTTAGGAAGGAGAACTAGGGAAAATGTGCTCATTTTTTTCACTCGTTTTTGCAGGTTTTTGTAAGCGGCCTTCTGCAGAAAATATCCCATATCCACGGGAAGGAATGGTCGATTAAAGCCGGGTAAATTACTGAACCTAATTGAACATATTGGCAAGAAAACAAGACAGTTTTCGATATCATTGTGTTGATATTCAGGGAGCAGTGGCCTTCCAAACAGGGATTCTTTTTTTTCTACTCACCCTGTAGTATTTCTTAGATATTCTAAACGAAGAATTTGTTAATGGGCTTCCAAGGTGCCTATTTACTGTAGATTATAAAGCAAGTATTAACAGAATTTACACTCAGAAATAAACTTAATTTAACTTCATCAATTAAAATCCAGTGATGGTTCTCCCTCCCGAAATTGAAGGCACAAATTTGTAAATGGAAACTTTTTTGAATTTGTGGTTTACTGAAAAGGAATCCAATCTGCATGTTTGGTGCTGCATGCTTCGAGTGGCAGAATAAAATAGTGTTCAATGTCAAAACTGTTTTGAGTGACTGGGGAAAAGAAAACTGCAAATTACAAGAGTTTCTTGCCCTTTCTAATTCAGGTTGTGTGATTTCTTAAGTTTTGAAAGAATGGGCCTGCCGTTTCTTATAAACTGTTTCTTATTTAACAAAATGTGTGGTCTCTGTTATGGATGGCCTGGCTAAGTTTCACCTACAAAAGTTTGCAAAATTATGTTACAATTTGCCTGAACCAGTGAATGTGTCATTCGAAGGCTTAACTTGATGTTCTGTTTCATAGAGGGTCGTAAATTGACTGATGTAAAATCAAGACTGCAGAGGAATTCTCAGTTTCAAAGAGAAACACAAAGTGATGCATATTATGCATCGTATAACAGACAAGCACTGGATAGCGATGAAAAAATCAAGGTAAGCACTCTTGGGTGTGCTTTATGCCAGCTCGCAAGCCTCATGCCTTTGTTTTCCTTATAACTCTTCGGTGAGCTTTAAATGAGCTGTATGAACTAAACTTGACAAATCATCATTTTCAGTCCCTAATGCAAGCAAGTAGCAGCAGATAATTTTCAAATGAAGATAATTGCTGTAAATTTGAACTCCACAGAATTAGCCACTGCAATCGGATTTTATAGTACCATCAACGATCTTGGAAATACAGCTGGATTGTGAGCAACTGGTTTGAGATGTGTTTACCGTAAACATGTGAAATCTCACTGGCTGGGGAAATTCATGACATGCGTAATTTTTTTTTACTAAAATCTTGTACAGCATGTAAAATCTTGTACAGTAAATCCTCGCATATAAGAACCAACTTTTTTGAGAGCCAGGCTGAAATAGGTTCTTATTTTAAAGGTACTAAGATCAATTTCACGGTATAAGTATTCTTATTTGAAGAGTGCCTTGCGTAGACCGTTGTAGAATATTCACCAAAGATGTCCAGCCCTGTTATTTGTTTTGGTAAAGTGATTATGTACCCAATACCCAATTCTAAGCTTACAAACAGCAGGAGAGGAGATTCAAACCTTAACAGCCGACTGGGGCAAAAGTGAACTTAATAACGACAATCCGAAATCAACTTTGCTACCTTTGCGGTATGAACATATTTTTCATCAAGGTGAAACATGTCCTTAATTACGAGGTGCACGATTTAAGAAAAACAGCCTCTAGGTTCTTATTTTTGTAGGTTCTTATATGCGGGGATTTACTGTATCTTATAATGTTGAACAGAGGAAATGAAATCTTCATCTGCACATATCACTATTCCTTATTGTAGTTGGTGGATGCAAGAAAAACTGCTCTACAGAATTCAATGACAAGAGAGAGAAAACTTAAGGGAGCCCAGTTAATAGATGAATGGAAAAATCGTTATTTTGATCGAGCAAATGAAGTGAAAATGAAAGTAATCGAAGATAATGTTAGGCATCTGTCTGTAAGTAGGCCACTCGGGTATCAAGCATAGGTGTTGAATTTTTGCAAAACTTTAAAATTACTCGTGTAAACTTTTGTTGCTCTAACCTTCCAAATGAATTTCTTGAAAGAGATGTTAGGTACTTTCCCTTAATTGTAGAGAGAGCATTTTTGATATTGTCATTATTTTCAAAATTATAGCATTTTAAAAATTTATTGTAATTTTGAAGTTGTGACGCCTGAGAGAGGTACTTTATTTTCAATTGTATAGGGATGTTCACTCCAAGAAAAAATTTTTTCATCAACTTGAGAATTTTTCTCTTGAAATGATAGCCGGCTTTAGAAAAAATCGTCCAAAAGTATACACCAAAGCGTAAAAATTCTTCGAAAATAATGAAATAACATTTTTGACAACCGGCTTTAGAAAAATTGCCTTCTTTTGATACCCGGCGTTAGAAAAAAGAGGCGAAAACAATACCCGGAAGGGAGTGCACATCTCGTCAGCAAAAAATACTAAGTACCCCCCCTGGGTTGTGACAAATTGCTAAATTATGAACAATAAAATCTACAGACTTTTGCTTGCCAATTATTTCTTGTGTTGGTCATATTGATTTTCCTTTATCAATTAGAATTTATGAAGCTTTTAATGTCTCTCCTCTCGTACCTCCTTTCATATAACTTAAGACCCCGTTTACACGGTAGCGGATCAAAAGTGTTGCGGATCAAATTGTTACGGATCACCCTCCCGTAAACACGGTAGCGGATCAAAACTGTATCGGATCACGGTCTCGTCTACACGGTAGCGGATCAGCGGTCACCATAGAAATAGGGCGAGGTCCCATTCAAGATTTTCTCGGATTTTCAGTGATTTCCTTTTAGCGTCAAAATTTCAAAACAAACTGCAATTATGATTAAACCTCGTTTGTATGGAAAATACCCTCGTAATGAATCCGAATCAAAATTGATGCGGATCACTTGCGTTTACACGGCACAGAGCAAGAGTGATCCGATACACAAGTGATACGACACAAAACGAGTTCGCTTTCGTAGCAGGATCAAAATTGATGCGGATAGCGGAGCAGAA
>REGL01000664.1:61903-91244 GCA_004194395.1 Aurelia aurita complex sp. Pacific | reverse complement strand
TACCGGGTGACCCAGAAAAAAGTGACCCAACGCAATCTGTTATAGAAAAAAAAGTAAGTGGCAGATTGAAATATTTCAAACGTTGTTTTGTCGCTAAAAGACCAGCCTACATTATGAGTATTTTTCGCAATTTTTTTGGGCACGGGAAAGTTCCCAAATTAAGGATTTTGAGGAAAAGGGCAGGCTTGAAATTCTCAAAAAGTCGTCAAAAACGAGGGATCGATTTGAAGCCATTTCAGATCTTCAAAACAACGAGGAGCGTGTTTCATTCTGCCTGAGAATATTTTCAAGTACCTAGGGACTATAAACTTGCTCTGCAGACTTCCGACTGTGTTACCTATTCCCAGTCTGAAATGAAACACGCTCCTCGTTGTTTTGAAGATTTGAAATGGCTGTAAGTCGATGCCCTGTTTTTTACGACTTTTTGAGGATTTCAGGCATGCTCTTTTCCTCGAAATCCTTAATTTTGGAAATTTACGGCGCCGAAAAAATTGCGAAAAATACGCATGGCATAGGCTAGTCTTTTAGCGACAGAACAACGTTTGAAGCATCTCAATCTGCCACTTAGTTAATTTTCTGTAACAAATTGCGTTGGGTCACTTTTTTCTGGGTCACCCGGTTTTACAGGAAAAAAAGTGTCACTAAGGTTCTTTAGGTGTTGCTCATTCACCAGGAAAGTCCTTGCCTTTGCTGTTTGTGTCATATTTTGATATGCAAACATCTACAATTTCAGTGGCTGGAGTTTTGAGTAGATTTGATTGAGGGTTCTAGGGAATAGAAATGAAGATAATGATCAAAATCAACGAGTTACATTTATCTTGATATAGTTAGTTTCTGTTGCCTTAGGTGTTTATTTACATGTTTTTGAAGACGGTATTATTTTTGCAAACTGTTTGTTTACCTGCCTCCGCTGTATTATCAAACTTCTACAAACAACGTTTCTCATGGGAAAAATTATGTGATTCCACTGCTCAAAACAAGAAACTAAAGGTGATGATAGTCTGAGTTAGAGCTTTATCCTTCAATACATTTTGAACAAGGAAACATTCCCAGAAGAATTGGAGTCTTTCAGCGTTGAGTTGAGAGGCGTTTACAAATGAAATTGACCTGCTGTCGCAAATAATTTTGTCAGGCCCATCGGCATCGCGCGTTGACAGAAATGACGTCCTCTGACTCTCGCCCCGACTCGCATAACGCGAATAAAAAATATTAGGCAATTCTACATAAGTTGGATAACAGTCTTATTCGCTATTCTACGTTTTAGCTATTAAAAACTTCACTAAAATAAACTTACCATTTGCTAATATGCTGTAAGCAAGACCAAGCAAGTCGCTTCGACATAGCAATCATATTGGCCTATGTGTGTCGTTATGGCCAGCCACTTCAATCGATGAATCTTCAGCTAATGAAGCCAGCAGCTCATGGTAAAAGACTCAAAAACCAATCATCAAGAGTCGAAGGTTGTTCTTCCACAAAGTACTGTCGTATTGATGCTTTGGATGTCAAAAATTGCCTCTGAAAACCTCAGCAGACTCGTCGAGAACTTCGAAGTGCAACAGGCCACTGACCGGCACTATTACGGAAAGCCTTTGTTCTCGCTATGTTCTTTGTGAACTGACAAACCTATTACGTCAAAGCACAACACCCGTACCAGACCACTGAACCACTTGAATCGCAGCTTTGAGAGCTAATAACATAGTAACGAATTACTTTTCGAAATTTTCAGCCACATGTTCGTGATCAGCGACCTCGAATTTACTATTATCGAAAATAACAAATTTCATTTCATATGCACTTTAAAAGCGTCTTTATTGGGGTTGGGTCACGTAACCGTAAAAGCAACCGGTATCTCCGTAATCTAGATTGTTGCCCGCATGTGTCAGTTATGCTCTGCAGAAATTTTGATGGATGGGGTGCATCCATAATAAAGTTACTTCTAAGATTCAACCGCTATCTCTGTAATCTTACACTATATGAATTTTCGCGTCTTTGTCTGCGAAATTTAGAACTCCATCTAGAAAATAGCACTAGTTAACTTGTGTTGTATTTAGCGTATAGTGATTCATTTCAAGTATTCCTTTTTCTTGTTTTTCTTTTCGCGTATTGTCCTTGTAACGTTTATCGTTTCGGTTTCTGTTGTATGTAGACCATGGGGTAGTCACGCCATTTTTGCTCCTCATTTTATCGTCCCTGTAGTTTTGTACAGTTGTATAGTATAAATATGTAGAGTAGGTAGTAACTTTTATAATTTATTATGAGAATTTTATCTGGAAATGAAAATAAGATGAAATAACACTGATCAGTTTGCTAAAAATATTGGAAAAACTCTGTGATATAGCCTATCAAAAAACTGCAAAATCATCGTTTCGAAAGAATCTTGTTTACTTTACATGACCCAGCCCCTTTAAGGATATATTTCTGACGACCATACGGAACACTGTGATTCCTACTTGTGATAATCATTTGCATTTGACTCTGGTGGTTATTTACTTTCTGTAGCTAGAAAAGCCTTGCCTTTGCCAAAATGTAGCTCATGAAGTTCTTTGTGTGAGTTTATAAAATGCTTGAAAATTTAGTTCTGGAATAATAAAGATTTCTTCAAAGCATGTTTGGATCTAAAGCTTTCAAGGAGATAAGCTAAGCTACCTTGTTTAATAACTCGTCTTCAAAAAGAAAACATTTCATAGCTTTTCTAACAGAATGTCATTGCTTAATCAAACTTATTGTAATTGAGTCGAGCAATAGACCTTTTAGCTATTCTATAAAAGAGCCTGGATCGAACGTTATTTTTATATATTTTTATATGCGACATTCGATCGAGTGGCGATAGAGCTTTCATCACTATTGTGCACATTCGAAAATCTTACAAAATGTAGCAAAATAGCGTTCGATTCTGATTCTTTTCAGAATAGCTAAAAGGTCTATTGATAAAGGCTGCGTTTACACGGGGCCGCTCGAGTACTTGGCCGGCCGAATATTTGGTCGTTTAGCTGTACCGTGCAAATATTTGGTCAGTATGGCTTCGCGTTCACACGAGGCCGGCCATCTTTTATGGGCATGCGCATTAGCAATGAACTGATAAACTGACTGGAATTTGGCGCCAGTTTGTCTTGTGACCATATTTCATTGGCCTCCTATTCAAAGCATTCCATCCTCGATGTCGTACCGTGCAAATTTTTGGTCGGCTGAGAGCGTTTACACGAGGCCGCTCACGAATTTGACCGGCTCAGTTCGCAAGAAGGCCACTTCCCTAGGTGACCGAGTGAAGGTCGTCTAAGCGTCCAAATATTCGGTCGGTTAGGCAGGTCTCGTGTAAACGGGAAGGCTTAGTGGCCAAATATTTGGCCGGCCAAAAATTCGGCCGGCCTCGTGTAAACGCAGCCAAAATGTATAGAATTTTAGAACTGATGATAAGAGGTTTCTGACGCCCCCCCCTAGAAATTTTAAATGCAAAATGCAGATCATCTTTATCAAATTTATCAATTTATTTACACCTCTTTGGTTTGTGAAACGTTGCTTACGATGGCAATGAATTAAATTTGAATTTGAAATGGATTAGTATCTGCTATTGATATTGTACTGAGTGCCCCCAAAAAATTGTGGTGTGATGGATCTGAATGAATGGAATTGTGCTTGATAGCAGACAGAGTGAAATCTTTTTGTGATTTTCGTTGCATTTTTATTAGCGAGAAAAGCAGAGACGAGTTCAACTTTGCGAAACTTCCTTGGTTGCGAAATAGCCGAAGAATGGGCCTAGAACACTCGATTAAATCCAAAGGAATATCTCACACAGAACAATACACAATGGCGCTTAATCTCTCCCTAGAGTTATAGATATTAAACTTTTAAACAAATACTAAAGCTGTTATTTGTTTTTTATTTTACCAATTCAATGTAAAAAATTTACGAAATACCTAAGACTACAAACGAGATACCATACAATACTACAGAAACGATACCAAGGGGAGCAAAAGATCATGACTACCCCAAGGTCATCACATGAAGAACATAGACCTCAAATACAACTAAATATACAATTACGAAAAGTTATACACTAAAGAATAGAGGAACGGGACTCAGCGACAGGGGACTTTACGAAAATGGACTTGACATGGATGGTGGTTGAGTTAGATTTAGCGAGATTTGGGGGATCTTAATCGAATCGACCCCTTGTGTGGATGTATTGTAGAGTGAAATCGAGTGTATTTCTGTTTATGTCATTTGGGAGGCCTTTATCACCAAATAATATAAGTTGCGTCAAAACTTCATTTGAAAGATCGATACATCCAAATGGTCGCAGTAATGCAAAAACTCCAGCGAAAACTCCATACTAAAGGTTTTCCATCCCATGACAATAAATGTGCAGGCAGCAGTTGATACCCGTGAAAAATTATTTTAGTGTTATTCTGTGTTAGCAGTTTGTTTACCACTTGATCCATTGTTTCAGGATGTGTTTCAGGCATTTCGCAATGAACAGATATGCCGAATCTACGTAAATTTCAGGTCTCTTGTAACCACGAACAAATCACAAAAATACTTCCGTTTTTCTGCTAAGACAAATTTAGCTTTATTTCCACCCATGCAACGCTGTAGGTGCTACAAGGCCCCGTATTTAAGAAACCCGCTATTGGACTTTTCAGTTTTGGACAACGAGGCACTCGGTTACCTTTTTTGTTGTTTGGCGATGAGAAATTATACATTGTCTCAAACAGAATGATTTTGGAAGCTACAATCTCGTTCATAAAGAAAACTAAGCGGCTCCATTAATATTCTCTGCATGCTAATATTTACCTTGTGTAGCGTACTTTTTTCGGCTTTTGTCTGCTACGTTTCTCTGTGTCGTATTGTGGCTGTGTTGTTATTTGTTTTGTTTTTGTTTTGTTTTCGTTCGTTTTTCTTATGAAATTAACCGTTGAATTATCAGTGTCATTCATGATGGGAACCAGGTGACCTTGTGTCTTTCCCCGCTATGAATGGCACATGTAAATAGTATTTCATTTTATTTACAATTAGGCTTTGTTGTTATAGAAAAAAGAAAAAAACAGCTTCCTTACTTATAAGCAACTTCGAGCAACTCTGAGGCTCAATCCCAAAAAAGAGTTTCTTGCATTTTGCTTGATACTAGGTCCTGGTCTGATGATCTGGGGGGCATTGCAATTAATGCAGAGTTCATAAGGTATTGCTACCACGATGTCTTACATTTAACAGATTTTTACCTAAATTTTGACTGATTTTCATGACAATCATTGATGACATACAAATAAGGTCATTAATTCTGTATATGACCCCATTCTGTTTTAACCTATTTCTCCAGGACGTTGGAGAGAAGAAATTAGAAACTTTCAGCCTAAAAGATGAAAATTATCATAGATCTAAGAAATATTTTAAAGCTAATGTGTGGTGTGCAAAATGGTTTCTTTAATGCGAGGGCCTTACTGTACCGTGAATTTTCAAACACCTAAACACTCTTGGTGCTCCTGGTACTACTACCCACCACTTTGTTTTCCAAGGGTAAGGGTCAGGCACTTTCCATCCACCTCCGTATGTCAAAATTTTGGAGTAAACATATTCACATTATCTTTTTGTCTTGGTAGATCCATGAAAGGTTGAACAGAGTTGGACAAAAGACGGATTTAATTGAGCAAGAGATGTATTAATGAGGCACAACTGAGGTTTGTAGAAAATCACCTTGACATTCTTAGAACACTAAAATTTGATACAGTAAGTCCCCTCACATGAGAAACTCACATTTTAAATCAAACTGTCCTGTTTCTTTTATGAAAGAAAATATCATTAAACGAGGCTGGCAGATTTCTTATATGTCCGATAGTTTCCTTTTATATGGGATGTTTTCCAATGTCAAATGGTATTTTCTGAATTCTGAATATGATAAATCTGTTGAGTTTAGAATATCCCAATCTTACAACGATATATTAAACCAAATATTGAAAGATGTAAGTAATTATATACCGGCATTATTTGAAATGTTAAATTTCAACGATGAAAAATTTGAAGATAAATTTAACATTGCAATAAAAGTTACCGAGTGTCCCAAAAATTTATACAGATTTGGTTGACTCCAGCGATGTGAATTTAGCTTTAATCAATGGCTAATCACTCTCAAAATGCTCCTCGATAGTTAACGTGAAAATAGATATCTCCTTCCATGGTACTGGTGCTTTGAGAGCAGAAATATCAATCTTGAAACGTCAAACTGCATACCAGAGCTTGTTCCTTTTGAACTAAGCAAGTTCCCAAAGCACATCAAAATTAAGAAGTGAAATTAATGGAAAATTACGAAACTGCCCAATGGGTGACTGGGCGGTGACTTCTGCAAAACAGAATAGCACAAGACCTAATATTGTTCAAATTTTATCAAGGCTATCGTTTATTTGTACGCTGTGCCTTAGGAAATTGCTTAGGACAAAATGCTAAAGCTCTTGTTTGCAGGAAGAGGCAAATTTGAGCTTTCAAGATTAACATGTCTCCTCACAAAGTGCTAATATCAGCAAACGAGGTATCTATGTTCAAATAACTATATAGGAATGTGTTTAGAGTGATTAGACATTGATTGAAGCTAAATTCACAGCGCCGGAGTCAACCAAATCCGTATAAATTTTCTTGGGACACCCGTTATTTCACTATTATCATCACTTTTAAGAAAATGAAAATTCTCAGGCTGTCTAGTTTCTTATAAAGGAGAAAATATTCGCTACGATGCTAGGCTACAGTTTCTTATGTGTCCGTTTCTTATATGCGGGGACTTACTGTATGCGTATGGTTCTTTGTCATTGTATTGCAGCTCTCGTTGAATTCAGCCATGCGTGGTATTTCAAATTCACGACATACAATTTATAATTTACTATACCAACAAATAACTCAACTACAAGAAAATAAGACAATATTACAGCACATTAATACAACATACAAATACAGAGAAACGAGATAAATTGCATCCAGGGAATGACTTCAGGAGGAGCGCTGTCAATTGGTAAACTTATCGAGGAGAGAATCCCCTTACCCTACGATAATTTCACATTATTTTGGTTTATTTCAATGATTCCAAGAAATATACGCATTTGATTTTCATACAATAAAATAGGAATTGTGCAAGTATCAAAAATAGCTCTGAATTATTAATTGACCTTGTTCAGTAAATAAATGTTCAGTTGCTTCTTGAAGGATATTTCTGATGGAGTATTTTGGAGTTCCACGGGTAATGATTAATCTCATAGAATGTAACTGTCAATGTAATCAGTAAGTTAAAGGGTTGCAAGCGCACGTGGATGGGTCATACGAAACATCTGAATTTGCAGTTCATTGAAATTTAATTCAGTTAATTATAGAAAAACGAAGCAGTACTGTGGTGAAAGCAGTTATCAAGATGGCAGTGAACAAGGAGCCACAGAGATAAAAACGCCAGCCATCACAGATTTGTATTTGAATCCTCTACCATCCAATGGAGCTACAAAGCAAGTGTCTTTAAGGTAGGTAAGGCAATCCTCAACAGTTTGCTACTTGTCTTGGCCCAATACGACACCAAGCAAAACAGATGTTGAGTTTTAGCCACGTGACCCATTCGAGTGCTCCTTTAAATAACCTGGGCTGGGGGTAAGGGAAGTGAGCATCGCTCCCTTAAATATATAAAAGGATTACTTTTCAACATCAAAATCTGTAATTCTAGGCAGTTAGCGTCCTGTATTGCCCAGCGAAAATAATCAGTTATGTCAGAACTGGTATTAGGCATCCAAGGCTTTTTCTTCTTTAGGTAGGTTTTAAGCAATCATTGGAAAATATAAGATTTATCATGAAAGACCCTTACCATGTTCATGCTGCAATTTGGTTTGGATTAAGTAATGGTTCGGAAGGAACTATACGGTTTGAAACATAGTACAAGTAAGGTGGAGATTTTCCCGCTGAGATACCTACAATTACGTTTGTAGTAATTTTTATTTTAATGCAGTCTACCATTGATTTGTACCTTTAATGTAAATAAATTAACATTTTTTTGCTGTTTTAACTAGCTATTTAATGGACTTTTCATATTTAGATGAATTAAATACGGGGTTCCTCAAAAAATTACCCCCGTTTGGTTGGAGAAAGGAACAAAACCATAAGATAT
This sequence comes from Aurelia aurita complex sp. Pacific, assembly GCA_004194395.1. NCBI lineage: Eukaryota > Metazoa > Cnidaria > Scyphozoa > Semaeostomeae > Ulmaridae > Aurelia > Aurelia aurita complex sp. Pacific. The sequence continues at coordinate 83,122 of REGL01000664.1, read as the reverse complement.
CGAGACTTCCCGAGTCCACAACTAAAATCTTTAATCTTAAACTTAAATGCACGTACCTTGCTTTTATATATTGTCCATAAAATACCGGAGTTACAAGCTCGCAAAATCAGGATTTAGAGTGCACGTCAAACCAGAGGTTTGAAAACTGGCCTAGCCATGATTTGACATCATGGGCATTTTCTAAAGTATCTTGTAAACTTTAGTTGTCAGTTTTTCGTTTCGAGAAGAATTATAGACGCATTGCCGCAACTATAATTAAACGAATAGCTAACAATTTGGTAAGATAGATAACCTATTGCCCCATCTCCGAAATGAGCTTGCATGTGCTTCTTTCCCCTTCTTTGATACGAATAACATTTGCAATGGAATGCAATGAAAGGACAGATTCCTCAAATGAAAAGCACCTTCAAGAAAAATGGAAGCATCTCAAAGTGTTACTTCTTTCAAAAATAAAAGCTAAAAGACATAGTGGAAAATCCTTCGCGAAATGCTGGTGATATCAAATCATGGCTAGGCCCTTTCTTGAATCCTTTGGTTTCAGGTACACTCGAAATTTTAGCTTTGTAAACTCGCATCTGCGGTTTTTGCAGACGATTTTGAAATGCGTGGTATGTGCATTCAAGTTGAAGATTAGCAAATGGTAGCTATGCACTCGGAAAATCTCGATATCTTATCATTTCGTTCCTTTATCCAATCAATAGGGGGTACTTTTTTGAGACTCCCAGTACTTTGGGAATTCAATGTAATTCTTCATTAAGATATTAAGACTTAAAAGGTGGTTTCAATTGTCATTAAGTGATTTATCAGGGCAGCTTTCAAGTTGTGCAAATCTGAAACATGAAGTATGAAGGAACTTTTGCGGGAGAAACCTTGCGCGTTTTCAAGTTTTTGGCCGAATTTCGTAAAAGTTTTTCCACAAAGTTTCATATGAAATTCACGAAATTTTATTATTCTACTAACATATAGCGTCAAATGTTTATATCGTCAAATATTGACAATCCTGCTTAACAACAACCTTTTACAAGTATAGTACGAACAATCATAGGTATGGAAGTTTCGAAAGAATCATTGACGAGTCGGGGAAAATTTGAAAATTTATGAAATTTGATAAATCTAATTCTTGAGAGTTTACTCCCGCAAAACTTCCCTTTTTGGCTGATTCGCGAAAGTTAATTCCAACAAGTTTAGCGTTTTTCCAACTCGCGAAAGTTTCTTGAAATGAATGTGTAAATAAGTTTCAAAAATGAATGTGCATCTCATTTTTGTCATTTGGCTCTTTTCCAAAACGATTTGAAATTAGGAATATGTATCGAGTTTTGAAGGCAAAACCAATGCCATGTCGACTCTCCTGTTTCCATTAAACCAATCCTTCTTAAATATTCAAACTGATCTAACGATGTCATTACGACGTTCAAAAATCAAGGTGACGTGTTACTCCGCCGTACTCTCCCTTCATCAGATCAAGTGACGAAAAATTCACTCGAACCAGATCTCATTTACAGTGGAGCTAAACAGAATCTTTGAGTCTCAAAAAAGGTTTTTTCGTTCGAATTTTCTGCTGTCTCTTCATCCTGGCATTATTAAGCTTTTACCGGAAACGAGCTGATATGTTTCTCTCCAATCAGTAAATTTGTTGAGTGACGTTTAGACCAAATGTTTTTTTGCTTTCTTTGTGTGAAAATTTGAAACTGAATAACAGGCATTTTAACAAAGTGTATTAGGATATGTGTGTAAAAAAGTATGCGTCTAACAATACAGTAGAAACCTGCATATAAGAAATACCTTTTGAGCTTAGCCTAGTGAAGGCTCTTGATTCTGAAGTATAAAGTTTATAATAGTGCTGGTAGGAACATTTGTATGATTCAAAATCCAAAAACTACATGCTTTGTGCATCTACTACTTTAAACATGTTCCTTTCCAGTTTCGATGCAATTTAAACGAAGTCAAATCAGTTCAGCCCAAACGTTTTCAAAAGTTTTCATAAGTTGTGGATCTTATATTCAGGCTTTCGTTGTGTGTTTATGTAAAATGGAATGGTCATTGTAAGTAACAGGGTTGGATTTAACGTAGTTGCTTTTATAATTTGCTAAATATAGAATTCGTTTGGAATGAATGCAATATTTGTTGTCTTTTAACAAGATATTTGGGACTACGCCAATATATCAAAACCTGGAAATGAATTAAGGCCAGAGCTAGCTTTGAAGTAAATTAGGGTTGGGGTTAGTCTTAGGGGAAGGGTTAGTTTCAGGGTGAGCGTTTGATTTTACAGGGTATACCAAAGGCCAAAAATGTTTAAATTTCTCTCGGACGAAACCTCTGACATAGATGGGAAAGTGATTTTCTGAAAGTTTGACTCGCGAGCTTACGTTTAATGTTAAGGTTTAGGGAATGCATAAGGAATAAGAAGGAAAGCTTGGGTCGATGTGAGGTAGCATCTCTGTTAGACATTGTTGTATTTGTATGTTGGTTGGAAGAAGGAAACTTACATAGCAAATCTTTCAGTTGTTCTAATTCTGTAATCAACACAAAAAATTTCGTAGTAATATCCATAAATGATTTAATCATTTGGACAAAAAAAGACAATACTGGTGCTGACAAAAACTTTTCGACAGCGGAATCATTGTTCAGTAACTTTAGCTGTGTTTCAAAGGCAGCTGTTCAACAACAAAAAATTCAATTTCTTTTAAACCGTTTCTGTTGAAAAGTGGTTCGTTGAAAACTGTGTGTCTCAAGGCTTGCTTCCCAACTCTCTGAATGCAAAATAATTGTTAGATGAAAGGACGAAGTTTCGACTTGCACCAAGTGATACAATTAGAAGAATGCCAAGGAAATGCTACCTCATCTTGACCTATGCTTATTTTTCTCTTGCCTGCAAGTTCCCTACCAATCTATTTTGGAAAAACTATACATCAAAGGAGTGCCCATGAGCCAGGCTTTTGGAAAATCACTTGTTCATTAACGTCAGACACTTCGTTCCCAGAGAAAGTTCAATTTTTTTACCTGTAGCCTTAGAGATTTCAAGGTTTGAGTTATTGGCGTATTGCCAAATGATGTGTGTAATTTGATAATTTCAATTCATCTCAACAAACCAGCTTCTTTTTTTCTCCTCGAACATCCTTGCATTAATGGGGTGCTTATTGTGAGTAAGAGAAATTACATTACTCTGTTGCTCCTATCGCAAATCTTTTACCATGCTAAAACACTGACAATAAACTAAATGAGTTGCGCAAAAGCCAACGATCGCAAAAATCAAGAGGGAGCTAACGTTAATTTGTAAAATATCAACATCTTGGCATCCAAAATCACGTAGCCAAAGGTCTTGAAGCAAAAAAATAGATGTACACAAATTTGACCAAGCCATCCATTTTTTTAACAATTTGCACTTTGCCACGTGTTAGGTAAGACTGTCACTTGTTTGCTTAGATTAACATTTAAAATTGAGGCGCCATGTACAGTAAGAACCCACAAAATAGAAACCATATTTTTCAAAACAACTTGCTTGGTTTTCCATTAAACCATTTGGAAGTTTCTTCTATGAGGGTACAATTTCTCAATGAGATCAGCCTGGGTTTTCTTAAAAAGTTGTTTCTATTTTGTGGGCTCTTACTGTATCATAAGAGTTAAACATTTTGGACTATGACCTGTTACTCTTTACTTTGGTGCACTCGCAACATCTTCATGAAGGCCGACCTCGACTACAGTAGTTTTGTCCCGAGACCAAAACACTTTTCTAGTGCACAAGCTCTTGTGTTAGAGAGCATGTGCGCTAGACAAGCACGCTGGCTAACCACCAAAGATTACTGCAGTGAAGGTTGGCATCTACATATCTTAAGGGATGGAACACAGAGAAGTTCCTGAATATATAAAAAAAATGATTTTCTATATTTTTACNCTTGAGGCATGGGACCGACGCGCTGCTTCCAAAAGTACGCACTACGTCCTTTGGAATCGAGTCTGTAGCTTTCCTTGGAAATAGGATGTGGCAGCTGCTACCACACGAAATAAAAGACTCCAACACCCTTCAAATTTTCAAAAAGCAAATACGGTGCTGGAATGGTGATAAATGCAACTGTAGGCTTTGCAAAACATATGTACAACAGGTTGTGTTCATAACAGGATAGTTAGTGAAATTACTGTAATTAAACATATACATATTTTTTTTTAGATTAGATTGTAAATTTTGTAAATAAGTAGGCCTTAATTAGCTGTAATTTTAGCTATGGTTTTGTTTTCAGCCTACTTTGTAAATAAATTAATGATGATGATGATGATGATGATTACCAATTAGATTAGTGATACAGAAAATCGTGCTTAAGTTTTCCTCCTGGTTATATGATCATACATGACAACCTGGATATACTTTGGAGATTCTACCGCTATTCTTGCAGAGTTATCGCCTGGAGATTGTGCCTGAAATGAAAAGATTACTTTCAGACAACTTCAAGAACAAACTTATGCATGAGAAAAAATAGGATTGCCAATTTCAAGAAAGAATAGATACAACATAAATGCAGTGAAATGAAGAACTGTAAAAGAGGAGTCAAAGACACGGTTCCCCATTTCTGGGCCATCAAGAGAAGAGAAATATTGTAAATGATCTGAGCGAAATGCCGGGTGTCCCAAAAAATATGTATACAGATTTGGATGACTCCAGCGAATCTAGCTTCAATCAATGTCTAATCACTCTAAAAATGTTCATCGATAGTTAACTTAAACATTGGTATCTCGTTTGTTGGTATTGGTGCTTTAACCCTATTCTACATGGGGGGGGGGGGCAAAAAAGGCAACCCCCCCCAATCATACTTCCTGTAATTACTCTTAAACTAAGCATGATAAAACACTGGAACTTGGGTGACTTTTAATCAAATTTAATATTGCATCAAAACAACTACAATTCATTGTTTTATAATTGGTCACGTGACTATGACATGCCCATATTTGGCAACAGGTTTCTCAGAAAATCACTAAAACATGCATAACTTTTCTCTTACACATCTTATTTCAATGCAATTGGTACCAATGAGTTTTTCTTGAAGTCTACTTTCATTTGATATATAACTTTTTGTGTTTTGCTGACATCAGCAAAATTTAAGATATATGACGTCATACTTATATATGACGTCATATTTATGATAAACATATGAAATAATTAGTGTTTATGATAAAAATTAACTAATTAAGAATTCAAGATCAATTTAATATGGTTGTTATTACTAAAAACGTATTTAAGATGCCAATAAAGCATCAACTAATTTGTTTAGGTATCAACAATGACTTTGATTGACAGCTGTGAGGACAATAGAATTCCAAAAATAGAATTTTTGACAGTTTTCATTAAGAACATTCAATATGTATCATATTTATAACTTTAAAGTTATTTATTGACTATATTTGGTTGAAAATATTACGTTTTTAGAAGGAGAGCCAAAATCAGCAAATTTCCATTGNTCAAGATCAATTTAATATGGTTGTTATTACTAAAAACGTATTTAAGATGCCAATAAAGCATCAACTAATTTGTTTAGGTATCAACAATGACTTTGATTGACAGCTGTGAGGACAATAGAATTCCAAAAATAGAATTTTTGACAGTTTTCATTAAGAACATTCAATATGTATCATATTTATAACTTTAAAGTTATTTATTGACTATATTTGGTTGAAAATATTACGTTTTTAGAAGGAGAGCCAAAATCAGCAAATTTCCATTGTTTTTGCGTTGCCTAGCAACGGATCATGTGACCAATTAGCTTATGGTGCTATTTTTAGAATCGTAATTGCTTGGTAATCATGTGTACCAAGTTGCGTTGCCATAGGCACTACGGTTGCTTAGAAAATCTGGCGGGGCCTTTTTAGCCCCCCCCCATGAGAAAGTGGTGCTTGATTTACCCATGTAGAATAGGGTTAAGAGGAGGAATGTTAATTTTGAAAGCTCAAATTTGCCTCTTCCTGCAAGCCACAGCTTTAGCCTTTTGGCCAAAGCAAATTCTTAAGGCACAGCGATAGCTTAACGATAGCCTTGATCAAATTGAGCAATGTTACATCTTGTGTCTTTCTGTTTGCTAGAAGTTACCCTCAAGTCACCCATTGGCCAGTTTCTTAATTTTTCATTAATTTCAGTTCTTAATTTCGATGTGATTCAGGAACTTGCTTGGGCCAAAAGGACAAAGCTCTGGTCTGCAGTTTTTTTACCTACAAACGATGTATCTATGTTTAAGTTAACTATCGAAGAAAATTTGGACAGTTCTGGTTCTTACCCATTGGTTAAAGCTAAATTCACATTGCTAGAGTAAACCAAATCTCTATACTTTTTTGGGACACCCGGTAGCGTCTTCATGTGCAAAGAGAAATCTGCACTCACCACGGATGAATTGCAATGGAAAAGATTCAGCTCTTCTACATTGCAAGGTGATTTCTCGTTCTGAAGAATAGATTCCGCACATTCTGGGTAGCCAACCATGCAATGCAACAAGGGCAGATTTTGTAACACAATAGCATCAGTTGCCTTCATTGACACCGGGATTCAAAGCGATTAGTGATTGCAGGCAAAACAGATTCTCTCAACCAGAAATTTAGAACAAGCAAAGCCGAAAAAGTTTACCTGAAACTATCAGGGCAAACAGTCGACTTGTGCACGCGAAGAGTAAATTTCAAGAGAAGTCGTGAATTTGTAACGAAAGACGAAGAATAAATCTAAAGATCTGTGGATTTTTTTATTTGATTAAAAAGCTGAGTAGTAATTGTTCCCTTTAAGCCATAAATATACGATAACTGCCATGCCTTCTGCTCCATGCCTTCTGCTCGGCTTCTGAGTCAAATAAAAAAAATCCGCCAGGCAAATCTTTAAATGTCTTCTTCTTTCGTTATAAACTCATAACTTCTCTTAAAAACCACTTTTTGCGCGCGCAAGACGACAGTTTGCCCTGGTTTCAGGTAAAACTTTGTGGCTTTGCTTGTTTTGAATTTCAGGTTGAGAGAATTTCCTTTGTCTGCAATTGCAAATCACTTTGAATTGCGGTGCCAATCAAAAAAACTAATGCTACTGTGTTACAAAATCTGCCATTGTTCAGCCATGCAGTTTAGCAATCTCACGCGTATGGCACGCGAGAATTGCAAATTTCTGATAAACCAAGATGATCACAGATAACCTGGATTTCGAATTATCACGTGATAATCAGAGTTATGCTCAAGTTGACAGATAAACTCAGTTTATCAAAATAACTTTCATTGTCAGAACAAAAACTCGAAAACAGAGGGGAACTCAAATTAACAAATGAAAATGGAGTTTGTTCGATAATCTTTTCTACCAGATAAATTAACTGAGTTTATCAGCCTGCTGGAGCACAACTCTGATAATCACGTGAAAATTAGAATTCCAGTTTGATAAACTAGGTTTATCTGTGATCATCTTGGTTTATCAGGAAATTGTGATTCTCGCGTGTCATAAAAGTGATAAACTAAGATTGTCAGCAGATAATTGCAATTCATCTAGATAAACCTAGTTTATCAGAAATTTGTGACTCTCGCGTGCCATACGCGCGGAGTTGTGAAACTTATTCACTTTGAAAATGGTGAAAATGTGACGGTAGCATAATGTGAGCTAGCGTTCACAAGATACCGGCAAAATGCCGTTTTCAAAATGTGCTGGTAAGAGTTCAGTTTTCGAAACCAACCGTTTTCGAAATGTGCCGGCAAAAAATGTGCTGTTTTCGTGTCAACGGGAGGAATATCCGTCACATTTTTCACCGTTTTCAAAATGTGCTGGCAAAGTGCGAACGCAGTCTCACTCTGTCATATCAGAGACAAGCACAAAGACAAGAAGGGAAGCAAACTTTTACCTTTGGATCAACGTTGAGAATTTTACGATCTCTTTTGTTCTTGAACAACAATCCAGTTGCATTCTCCGCTATAACCTTGGCAAAAAAATATACTTGATTATAGAAAGATATCATTTACAGCTAACAACATCAAGAAAGATTTGATAAACATTCATTTTTAGGGCTGGTAGAAAGTTTCTTAAATTTTAGGACTCTTTTGCTACTTATTTTTAATGCTGGAAAAGTAGAGTAGATAAAGATTTCTTAGAAGGGATCGCAAATTACTTAGTAAGACCTAAAAACAAGTAATATGCAAGAGTTTGAGTTTGAGCAAGAATTTGAACAGTGGCATAACGCACGGTGGTTGGGATAGAGCAACTCCTAAGGTCCCCAGGGCTTTGGGGGCTCCTTACTATCTTCTTTCACGTACTAATTCAACCTTGGAGAAACTGCTTGTTGACTACTAATGAATTCAACGCCGCTGTGAATTGAATAAAACGCAAGTCTAATATATAAAGAAATGCTGTAAATTGCAAATTCAGTTTTCACATATTTCGTCGGAAAGCATATCGTCGATCACAATCCTTTTCTTTCTCCATTCTATGACGAATGTCCTACGAAAGGTGCGTTTTTCGGCAATCTATAGAGCATGGTTCAAAAATTCTCCCATGGGGGTGGTACCCTATACCCCAAATTTGGCTCGCTTTGCTCGCATTCAATTTCAGCCACAATCTCGAAAATGTTTCTTGTGCCTTCAGATATAAAACTTCCATAAATATAAAGCCGCAGATGATGTGCTGGGCTCAACTTGATCTTGCCGATAAAAGCTCTGTTTAAATTTTGGAAATTTGGCAAACTTTTGTTTAGTTATGTGCCGCCTCCGGATGCCCTTGTATCGCTAAATAACTAAGGGCCCCGAGCAGCTCCGTTACGCCACTAAGAGTTTCAAAAAACTTTTCAGTGAAAATTAATAAAGGTTTCTTAGCTTTCACAATTCAGGTAAGGTAGTTTCTTACGTTTCGTGAAACTGAGCATTGTTTCTTATAAGCTGTTTTTTATAAAGCTGATATGAACCGAATACTTCCCAGTGACATGTTTTTCCGTGTTGACTACAGACCTTCAACTTACAAGGAAGCGATTTACATGAAAAACAAATAGCTATAATTTATGATGAAAATTGATTGGAAGGATATAACGCTTTGCGCCTTTTTTGATCACACATCCTGAGCTCATAATAACAGCCCCTTCCTAACGAGTTATCTGTTTGCATACTGTAAAACATTAAATAAGGACCTATTTAGACAATGCGTGAGTATTTACCTATCTTCAATTGTGAACTCGTTTCATTTTTCTGTCAACTAAAGGATGAGCAAAAAACAATCCCCATTTGATAGGCAACTGCTCTCAGAATATAAAGGCATCAATAATAGCAAGTATATCATTCAACAGTGGACGCGTTCAAAATGAATTTTAGAATATACCTTGTTGAAAGTGGCCAGTTCATTCTGAAATCATAAGGGATTTTCTCATGATAGCTCCTTTAAGAAACCTTCAAAACAGGCCTAAAATTCACGACCAAAGTTCCCCTTTTACACTTTCGCACGTGTTATCCTTTTAAGATAATGAATGTACCACCCCTGGGAGTATAACAACATTATTCCGGGCGATTTCATCCTCCCAGGAGACTAACAGGTGTTAAAACGTCATTGTTGTAAAGCAGAATTGTTAGGGAAATTTGGTCGTGGTTTCAGGCCTGTTTTGAAGGTTTCTTGAAGCAGTTTTTCTTGAAAAAATCTCTCACAATTTCAGAATGCAAATTGGAGGAGCCCCGTGAACTACGATTGGGGTTCCACGAGACTCCTCGCAGCATCGAAATCATTGTGCATACACCACAATTACTTTCTCATAGAACATGTATTCTGATTGGGTGTCCTGATCCACTATTCAAAGTAAAGGAAAAAGCATAGATATATAATGGACCACCGCCCTAATTTCCATCAGTTTTTCTGAGTGTGTGTCCTGAAACGCAAGATGAGTAAAAGCGACAAGAACATCAACTTTACTGACGACGAAGAATCGGTAGAATAGTTGCTGAGCGATGACAACGAATGACCACCCAATGCCACCTTCAGAGGTAAACGTTTGCTTAATCAAATGGAATTTCTCGAGCTCTAGCAGACTGTATTCTCGCTGGGAGCTTCTTATTCTTCGTTCTTGCTAGAGGCAAAACGCCCTGCCCACTCCTGTTGGGTAAGCTTTAAAATATATTTGATCATGTGCACCATTCTCTAATATCATCATTCGTATCCGTGAAGCAGTGGTCTTTCAAACGAGGCTGTTTTTCACTCACCTGGTATTCCCTTGTGAGCCATGACAAAAGTGTAAATGTTTGTACACAAAAAATAAGGACATATTTTGACCCCATGCATCAATTTCCTGATTGGTTTGCTTAATTTGTCATACTTGCTCTATAAATTGTGTTTCAGGAGACATATGATTAAAAGGGAGTTCCTGCTTCTAATTCTAATAAATAATTGTTCACTTTAAGCAGTGAAATTTCATTTGAAATATTTTCCAAGAAGTATGCGGACATGCAGATCTGTGATCTATGTGAAAAACAGAGCAATGAAGCAGAGTTCATGAAATCCTCAAACCTGATTGAATTTTCAACAGAGAAGACAATGTACTGTACAATATAATCCACAACTGCTACGTGCACATCTACTTCATTGCATTTAACTGGCAATATAGAGGTAAAGCATCAAAACTAAAACCAATGCATTCTTTTGAATCAAACCAAGTTTAGTCGTTCAAGTGCTCAGCCAAATTGCTTAAAGTCTATTCAAAGATTTGCCAACAGCGAATTCACCATTCGAAGCCAAATGAAAGTGAAATTTTTGTGAGTATCAGTAAAAAAGAGAGTGCAGTCTTTACTTCAATTTTTGTGAGGCAGTGGACCATTAAATAAACATTTCTGACCTGTATCCGTGCAAGAACAACTTACCAAAAGACAAGAGAAACTTTGTTTAAGCATCTTCTACAAAATGTCTAATTCAAACATTACCAATGGAGGCTCCATACAAATTTGCATGACTTTATTTTCTATTGTCATGCTAAGGAATTATCATGTATTGTTTACGATATCTTATGCACTGTTATCAATTGCAACCATCTTTTCAAACACCATTCTAATATATACTCTTTACAAGACAAAGCAATTCAAGACAATATCAAACAAGCTGATACTGGTCATGACTATTTCAGATCTTTGCGCAGGAATATTTGCATTCCCAGCAGCATCTGCAGCTCAAATCATAAATGATTTTGATAGGCGATGTAAATCAGAAAAAATTGCTACCTTCTTGACGATGATCTTTGGACAGTTTTCTTTCCAGGTTCTGTGCTTTATATCACTCGATCGATACTTTCAAGTGACGAAGTTAAACAGATATAACTTGTACATGAACGAATTTCGCATGAAAATTATGATATTTTCAGCCATGGCTGTTTCTTTTGGAAATGCGTTGATGTTGTCATTTCATCCATCATTTCTACAACACATTGTGTCAGCTTTATTTGGATGGTTTGGGTTAAGTTTTGTAATACCAATGTATGTGTTTCTTGTGAAGAGACTGAGAAATCATGCTACATCTCAAGGCAACAATGCGACCAGAGAGATTTCTACTAGACCAGAGGGGAATAGAAGCAGCCAGTTATCAGCAGCAAAAACGATTCAATTCCTTCTCATATATCTAACAATCACTTATACCCCATACCTTATTACCTCCTGTTGGTGGACTTATTACAAATATTCGAAGAAAATCGAGCCTGGCCTTTATCTCAGCGTAATCTCTGCTTGGGCATCTTTTCTTGCCTTGTTTAATGCAAGTGGTAATTCATGGATCATTATTTATGGTAATGGAATAAGTCGGAGATTTGTATCATCATTATTCCAGAGGAATCGTGTCGAGAACGATGTTGAAAACTGAATTTGGAACTATTTGATTGTGATTTAATTCTTGTCATTCAAGCAAATGAAGTAATGATAGANTTCAGCCATGGCTGTTTCTTTTGGAAATGCGTTGATGTTGTCATTTCATCCATCATTTCTACAACACATTGTGTCAGCTTTATTTGGATGGTTTGGGTTAAGTTTTGTAATACCAATGTATGTGTTTCTTGTGAAGAGACTGAGAAATCATGCTACATCTCAAGGCAACAATGCGACCAGAGAGATTTCTACTAGACCAGAGGGGAATAGAAGCAGCCAGTTATCAGCAGCAAAAACGATTCAATTCCTTCTCATATATCTAACAATCACTTATACCCCATACCTTATTACCTCCTGTTGGTGGACTTATTACAAAATTTGGAAGAAAATCGAGCCTGGGTTGTATCTAAGCGTCATATATGCTTGGGCATGTTTTCTTGTTGAGTTTAATGCAAGTGGTAATTCATGGATCATTATTTATGGTAATGGAATAAGTCGGAGATTTGTATCATCATTATTCCGGAGGAATCATGTCGAGAACGATGTTGCAAACTGAATTTTAAACTATTTGATTGTGATTTAATTCATGCCAATCAAGCCAATGATATAATAAGAAGGTAGCAGCACAATTAAGAGTTTGGTTCGGAAGTAGAGACTGTGGCATGTGACTTTTCATTTGCACACAAGAACAAACAGCTCTGCTTGCTGGATCTTAATGGCATAGAAAAGGACAGCGTATACCTAACCTGTCAATATCCACCAAATTCTCGGGAAGTGATTGGTTGATTTTCAAAATGATCACATGAATACAGAAAACTGCTGTAAAAACCATTTGTGATAACACAATCATGAAACGTCACAAGCAGAAGAAAGAAAGCCTTCCTTAGCCATCCCTTGTTTTATGGAATGTATGTTTGCTTGATTTCAATGGTTGTCGCCAATCAACTCTTCATGCGTGGTTGAAAAGAAATCTGAGTTGATCACATGCCTTCTTCTCGGAGGCCTAGTTGTATGGATACGTTGCCTTTAAGGTTAGTTTTCCAATAAACATATTTTCAAGACTTTCCGCTGATTTTAGTAATTATAATCATGAAATACTTACTTTGTGAAAATAATTATTCATTGCTGGAGCTTATTAGTGACTGTTCTCTTCATCGACTCTCTTTTCTTGATTTCTCAAAATCAACTATTTCAGGACACGATAGATTTTCATGGAAGATGTTTTCATTTATACTTGGTCAATTGTCTTGAAACATGGCAGTTTTTAATCCTGAGGTAGTTTTTGAGGGCCGCAAGTGAATCCTTTTTATTATCTCACCTCAGTCAGGTGATATGCATTGTTTACAGGCCTTTTTACCATGCAGTTTCTTAAGTTTCGTGAAATTGAGCCTACCGTTTCTTTTAAGCTGTAAAAGATAAAAGATTGGTGTATCACGAGTGCACTTTCCTACGCAGGGTTCCAATCCTTGCAATGCAAAATGACAGAAGAACATCTACATAGGAGAGGATTGCGAGTGCAGGATGTGGAAATCTAAACAAATGAAGAGACATAGATTCGTTGACTGAAAATGCTACTCCCAGAATTTATGCACCAGATCTTCAATCAAAAGAAGTGTTGGTTAATTTTTATTGATGGAATTTACTTGGCAGTTCTGAGAAAAAAATATTTCATTTTGAAAACACAATTGTAAATCATGCAAGATGAAAAATGCGTGGAAAGGTGTGCAAAGAAAAGATGACGACTAATTTCTTTTCGTCAGTTGCTTGCAAGAACAATTCATCAGTCACTTCTCTCCATTTTCAAAGTCGATTTTTTCATTGAAAAAGACCTTTAAGGACAAGAATTGATTTTGTTAAGGTCTTTTGATAATTTATCGCTGCTACTATACAAAATCTGTTGTTCATGAATACGGGGCGGGGCAGATACATATTTGGGAAAGGGTGATGGGGCAGTTGGCATTTTGCAATAATTCCATACGGGAGAAAAGACTTTTTTGCAAGAAGTTTTCATCCCCACCAGCCATGTCATACAATAAATTTTGCGCTGTCCCCTATATGTATGAAAATTTAGTCAATCGAAATCGGTCGGTCCGTTCCATAATTACGAACATCAATTGATGATATGATAAGAATCAGGCACGCGTGAAGTTCTAAACCATGACAAACATACAGTTCTCTGACAATTGAAACAAGGCATGCATTGATGTAAGAGCATAAATGTAACACTATTTTTATACATGCTGTGTCCTGTCCTAAAAAGGAATATCAATTTAATTGCTATTGCGAGGAAACAGAAGGTTCAATGCAAGAGATACTTTTTCACCAAAATAGCTCTATCATAAAATCGCAAATAACTATGGAAAAAAAAAGACCGATTTTAATGAAATATATAATAAGAATCTTTCCTCTGCAACATTATTAACTATGATAAAACCTCATAGCAAACACTTTTTTACATGTTTTTCACCAAAGAATGGTTGTTAAATGCCCACGATTTTCCTGACTCTCCCAATGACTCACCCAACCGTGAATTTACCATCACTTCCAACTATCATGAATCACTCTACCGGGTTCGGTGAGTAATAAAAAAAACAGCTAAGCCTACCAAACCAATCAAGAGACCTCTCAATCTGTAAAAATCTCGTACACCTTTGCTGTACGCGTTTTTGGAAGAGTGAGATAAGAAGAGAGAAAGAGCTAAACATTTGTTCGAGGAATTCCAAAGATATTTGTTGCTGTTGGTGACGAATAAAAAAGGCTGGGTACTGGTATCCCTGGTTTTAGTACCAGGGTCACTTTGGTACCAGGTTCCACATCTTTGCAGAATGTTGTACCAAGTGCTCCCCTTTTGGTACGATCGTACCACTACCCTGTCACCCGCCCCCCCCCCACCCTCTAGATATGACTTCATGTGAGCTAAATGAGCAGGACCGAAGTCTTAGAAATCAATTTGAACTTCAGTTAGCTGAGATGAACCAAATACTTCCCAGTGACATGCTTTTCCAAGCTGGCTACTTACCTTCACGTATTCAGGAAGCGTTTTACACAAAAATTAAATAGCTATAATTTTATGATGAAATTTGATTGGAAGGATATAACGCTTTGCGTCTTTTTTTCATCACATATCCTGAGCTCATAATAACAGCCCCTCCCTAACGAGTGATCTGTTTGTATACTATAAACATTGAATAAGGACCTATTTAGACAATGCGAGAGTAAATTACCTATCTTCAATTGTGAATTCGTTTCATTTTCTGTTACCTAACGGATGAGCACAAAATAGTTCCCGTTTCATAGGCCACTGCTCTCAGAATATCTATGCAACAGTATTAGCAAGTATGTCATTCAACAGTGGACGCGCTCAAAAAGAACTTTAGAATTTAGCTGGTTGAAATCGGCCACTTCATTCTAAAACCATGAAGGATTTTCTCAGGAAAGCGCCTTTAACCCTATTTTGGTTGGGGGGGGGGGGAAGTTTGCCCCCGCCTAGTAGACTTTTTGTTATAACTCTGTCTGGATAAAAATTATGACCCTGAAACTTTCTGACTTTTTGCTTACACTTATTGTACAATGACTGAAGAAGTTTCATAAAAATATTTTCACAAATAAGGGGGAGGGAGACAATTTTCTGGAACTGACTCTGTACAAAATCGCCACTTCTCAATGTTAATTTTTGCAAAAAAATTAGCAAAATTGCAAAATTTTGCAAAGATATTTTGCAGGGTAGTGCTATTTGATGTATTCTATCATAATTGTCATGTTTGGATGGAAATTGGGCTCTAAATTAAATTTTATCGCATTTTTCCTGATTTTGACCGATTTTGCCACCTTTTTTGACCATACAATGAAAAATGCTGACGCAAGCAATCATGACGGCTAATTTTAGTTTAACTTTTATATTTTCGTAAAGTACATGCCTGGGGCTATTAGTACACCAAATCTGGTTGCTCTATCTATTTTCAGTCAAGAGTTAGGTAGGGGGGGCTTTTTGCCCCCCCCCAACCAAAATAGGGCGTGTCAAATAGCCCAACCACTATAGGGTTAAGAAACCTTCGAAGCATGTCAACGTTCTAAATAATTCTGCATCACAGCAATGACGTTTTAACACCTGTTGGCCTATTGGGAGGATGAAATCGTGCGGATCATCATCATCATCATCATCATCATCATTAATTTATTTACTAAGTAGGCTGAAACAAAACCATAGCTAAAATTACAGCTATATAAGGCCTACTTATTTACAAAATTTACAATCTAATCTAAAAATAATATGTTTATGTATAATTACAATAATTTCACTAACTATCCTGTTATGAACCCAACCTGTTGTACATATGTTTTGCAAAGCCTACAGTTGCATTTATCACCATTCCAGCACCTTATTTGCTTTTTGAAAATTTGAAGGGTGCTGGAGTCTTTTATCTCGTGTGGTAGCAGCTGCCACATTCTATTTCCAAGGAACGCTACAGACTCGATTCCAAAGGACGTAGTGCGTACCTTTAATTTTGTTATGCTCCCAGGGATGGTACATTCATTTTTTTCAAAGGGATAACACGTGCCAAAGTGAAAATGGGGAACTTTGGCCTTGACGTTTATGGTCGTGATTTCAGGCCTCGTTTGAAGGTTCGTTGAAGCAGCTTTTCTTGAGAAAATCATTCACAATTTCAGGATGCCAATTGGAGGAGCTCCGTGAACTACGATTGGGGCGTTCCACGAGACTCCTCGAAGCATCGAGACCATTGTGTATAGACCACAATTACTTTCTCATACGAGATGTATTCTGATTGGGTGTCCTAAACCACTATTCAAAGTAAAGGACATACCATAGATGTATGATGGACCATCGCCCTAATTTCCATCAGTTTTTTTCTGAACATGTGTTCTGATACGCAACATGAGTAAAAGCGACAACAACATCAAATTTACTGACGACAAAGAATCGGGAGAAGAGTTGATGAGAGATGACAACGAACGACCACTCGATGCCACCTTCAGAGGTAAACGTTTGCTTAATCAAATGGAATTTCTCGAGCTCTAGCAGACTTCATTCTCGCTGGCAGCTTCTTGTTCTTCGTTCTTGTTAGAAGCAAAACGCCCTGCCGATTTCTGTTGGGTAAGTTTTAAAATATATTTGATCATGTGTACCAATTTCTAACATCATCATTCGTATCCATGAAGCAGTGGTCTTTCAAACGAGGCTGTTTTTCACTCACCTGGTATTCTTCTGTAGCCATGACAACAGTGTAAATGTTTGTACACAGCAAATAAGGACACATTTTGCTCCCATGCTTCAATTTCCTTAATGCGTCATACTTGGTCCACAAAATATGTTTAAGGAGACATATGGGCGTTCCTAACACTAATTCTAATAAATAATCGTTCATTTTAGGCAGTGAAATTTCATTTGAAATATTTTCCGAGAAGTATGTGGACATACAGATCTGCGATCTATGTGAAAAAAAGAGCAACGAAGTATAAAGTTTATGAAATCTTCAACTCTGATTGAACTATAAATATAATAGACTATGTACTGTATATTATAAGCCACAGCTGCTACGTGCACATCTACTCTACATTGCATTTAACTGGCAATATAGAGGCACAGCATCAAAACTAGAACCAATGCATTCTTTTGAATCAAGCCAAGTTTAGTCAATCAAGTGCCCAGCTAAAGACTCACCCAAATTGCTTAAAGTCTATTCAAAGATTTGCCAACAGCGAATTCACTATTCGAAGCAAAATAAAAGTGAAATTTTTGTGATTATCAGTAAAAAAGAGAGTGCAATCTTTACCTTAGTTCTTTTGTGTGAGGCTGTAGACCATTATAGAAACATTTCTGACTCTTATCCGTGAAAGAAAAAGTTACCAAGAGACAAGAGAAACTTTGTTGAAGCATCTTCTACAAAATGGCTAATTCAAACATTACCAATGGAGTCTCCATACAAATTTGCATGAGTTTATTTTCTATTGTCATGCCAAGGAATTATCATGTTTTGTTTGCGATATCTTATGCACTCTTATCAATTGTAACCATCTTTTCAAACACCATTCTTATATATACTCTTCACATGACAAAGCAATTGAAGACAATATCAAACAAGCTGGTACTGTTCATGAATATTTCAGATCTCTGCTCAGGAATATTTGCATTCCCAGCAGTATCTGCAGCTCAAACGATAACTGACTTTCATAGGCGATGTGAATCAGATAAAGCTGTTACCTTCTTGACGACACTCTTTCAACATTTTTCTTTCTTGATCCTGTGTTTTATATCACTCGATCGATATTTTCAAGTGACGAAATTAAACAGATATAACTTATACATGAACGAATTTCGCATGAAAATTATGATATTTTCAGTCCTCGCTGTTTCTTCTGCAAATTCGTTAATGTTGTTACTTCATCCATCATTTCTACAACAAATTATGTCAGCTTTAATTGGCTGGTTTGGATTAAGCTTTGTAATATCAATGTACGTGTTTCTTGTGAAAAGACTCAGATATCATCTTAAATCTCAAGGCAACAATACGACCAGAGAGATTTCTACTAGACCAGAAGGGAAAAGAAGCAGCCAGTTATCAGCAGCAAAAACGATTCAATTCCTTCTCATATATCTATCAATCACTTATACCCCATATCTAATTATCTCCTGTTGGTGGACTTATTACAAATCTTGGAAGAAAATCGAGCCTGAGCTTGATCTAAGCGTAATCTATGCTTGTGCATGTTTTCTTGCCTTGTTTAATGCAAGTGGTGATTCATGGATCATTATTTATGGTAATGGAATAAGTCGGAGATTTGTATCATCATTATTCCGGAGGAATCGTGTCGAGAACGATGTTGCAAACTGAATTTGGAACTCTTTGATTGTGATTTGATTCTTGCCAGCCAATCAAGCAAATGAAGTAATAGTAATGATAGAAGGTAGCAGCAAAATTAAGAGTTTGGTACGGAGGTAAAACAGTGGCATGTGACTTTTCAATTGCACACAAGAACAAACAGCTGCGCTTGCTGGATCCTAAAGGCAATGTTTCCATAGAAAGGATAGCGTAATTCTCCCAATATACAACAAACTCTCGGGAAGTGATTGGTTGATTTTCAAATTGATCACATGAATACAGAGAACTGCTGTAAAAAACCAGTTGTGATAACACAATCATGAAACGTCACAAGCAGAAGGAAGAAAGCCTTCTTCATCCATCCCTTGCTTTGTGGAATGTATGTTTGCTTGATTTCAATAGTGGTCTCCAATCAACCCTTCATGCGTGGTTGAAAAGAAATCTGAGTTGATCACATGCCTGTATGGATACGTTGCCTTTAAGCTTAGTTTTCCAATAAACATATTTTCAAGCAGTGGCATCGTGGGAGCATGATTTTAGGGGGGGGGGGCTGAGGGTCAGAAATTTCCGATAGAAAGACATTTTTCCGACAAAAATTAAGCAAGAATATAACATATTAAAAATGGCAAAATGTCTCAAAACTTTTGTCATTTAAAAGTTCCATAATAGCTTAAAAATTTTTCAAAGGGACACAGCAGTCCTGTTTGAGGAAATTCTTGTTGGAGGTGAGGCAATTGTCGAGTCGTGATTGGTGTTGGAGGTGAGGCTGAAGCTAGATGCGCAAGGCGGGAGGAAAACTGGGGGTATTGGGGCTGGCCCCCGGGAAAATTGTTTGTGACCACGCACTTTAGATCGTTGTAAAACGCCCCTATTTTGAAGAATCTACTATTTGTTTTTGGTGGGAAATTTCGAAAAAAGGACCTCAAAAGCACTGAAAAATAGATCGTTTTCAAATTTTAGATAACAACGTGATAGCTTGATATAAATCTTCATTTCTATAAGCATCTGTTTACAGAAACTAAAAGTAATCCCATCTTAGTAATCATTTCCATCTTACTCAACAATATTCACTTGTGCAAATTCTGACGAGCATCTCATCGAAAGCTTAATGCACAAACCATAAATGCGTGACACTTTTTAAGTATGAAACGCGCAAAATATATTGTAAATTCATCGTTTTTAGTCACCAAAATTTAGGTAAAACGACCGAATTTTCGGGGGGAAAGTCCAAAAATGCTTTGACCAAAAGCATTTGTCTGAAATTTGTTCGTCCGAAACTTTTTGCGCCTAATGTCTCTATTTTTCCAATAGTAAACACACTTTTCTTTCGATTAAAAAAGGAATTTTTGCAGAAAAACGAACGAAGGACATATTTTTTTGCCGAAAACCCTACTTTTTCATCAAAAACTATGTTTTTGCGATAGAAAAAGTGATATTTCATGCACATATTTCGATTGCCATAAAGTAGCTATGTAAGGAAAATTGATTAATTCACTTTTTTTCGATTTTTTGGACAAGAATGGAAAACTGACGTATTTTCTGACAACATTTTCACACCCCCTGGCCCCCCCCCCCGGCAACTATGCCACTGTTTTCAAGACTTTCCACTGATTTTAGTAATTATAATCATGAAATAATTACTTTGTGAAAATAATTATTCATTGCTGGAGCGTATTAGTGACTGTTCTCTTCATCAACTCTCTTTTCCTGATTTCTCAAAATCAACTATTTCAGGACACGGTAGATTTTCATGTAAGATATTTTCATTTATACTTGGTCATTTGTCTTGAAACATGGCAGTTTTTAATCCTGAGGTAGTTTTTGAGGGCCACAAGTGAATCCTTTTTATTATCTCATCTCAGTCAGGTGATATGCATTGTTTTCAGGCCTTTTTACCATGCGGCCACGCCTAGAATTTGCAGAAAATATCAAATTGCCTCTAAAATATGTTCTATTAGCAGTTTTTACAAAATTCCACTTCTGGCCCTCAAGAAAGGTCAAGGTGTCCTCTGAAAGTTATAACAATTTGGGCTACATCATAAATCCCATTCCTGGAATATGCAGCATGAAAATATACTGGCTCTGAGATTATGATTATGATTATGATTATGACATTTTCAGACTTGCATAAATTTAGTCTTTTTTATAAATTCCAATATCAAATTACATGTAATGGAAAACATTGATAAAGTTTCATGTGACATGCACAGGTTCAAATTATGGTTATTTATTGTGGAACATACCTTAACTTTTAGGACACTTTTGATATGAAAACTTCTCATATTTTAATGCCGGAAGTGTAGTGTTGATACCTTTTGGTTGGAACGACTCCCAAATTACGTAGTAAGCCCTCAAAACAATTAATGACATAATTCGCACTCAAAAATGCAAGAACAGTTGCTATTAAAGTAGAGTTTCGAAACATATTTCAGTTAAAATTAAAAAAAGTTTCTTTAGCTTTTTCAATTTTTGTTTTTTTTTTATACATCATTTAATAACTTACAACACATATTACTTTCAACATTACTTACAAAATACCATACCCTACTACTAATACAATACCAATTGGAGC